>CM039596.1:4962521-4987923 GCA_022457205.1 Saccharum spontaneum
AACCGGAGAACGAGAACGTCGGAGGCGAGTACCGCGAGTTCGACGCCGAGGAACCGGACTGCCAGCAGGAGTTTGCCAAGGACGCCGACGAAGGCAAGTCCAACCTATTCCCATTTGATGCATGTCGATCCTATTTTTAAACACAACCCATAGAAGCCGTTTTAAATATTGCATGTACGATATACGTACGAAGTATTTTCGCTGCTTAGTTAAGACCCGTTTGAATAGCCATCCTTGAATTGATATTACCTGATAATTGTCTTATTCAAACTTAGGAGCAAATAATATACTATGGTAAAATATTATTATTTAGTATGCTTAGGACTTGATATTCATCATGGATACTTATTAGTATGTTTTCTCAAATACAATGATTTTAAAAGAAAATGTGTGAGTTGTGAAAATGAATTGTGGGTATGATGAAAGGGTTAATGAACAAGATATAGATGGTGATTACCCTAGAGATGGGGCGGATCGGTGTTCCTTTTGTGGGATACCGCGGTGTTGAGGCTTGTACGTTTTGTGGTTAAGCGTGAAGATATCCGCCTTGTCTCGATTAAGGACTGAGTTGATGATTCATCTCACCTAACTCATTTTCGTACAACCACTCGCCTTGCATGGGAAATGCTTAGTCTAAATCTCCCTAGTTAGTATGGCAATCACCTGGAGGCAGGTGTGCAACGGGGCACTAAGAGATGGATGTGGACATGGTATGAAATGTAAAGAGCTCTGTAAAATTATTATATTATGAGATGTGGCCTTAGTGTTCCCGTGGTGAGCGCCAGTGCTAGCTATGGAGGGTAATGGCTTTGATGGATCTGTGCTTACACGACGGTGTTAAGTTACAGTATCCTACTTGTGGTGAATGTGTACAACCTCTGCAGAGTATAAAATTTATCCGGATAGACGTGTCCGCGGTATCGGACGAGTTATGGTTTGGTTTCAACAACTAGATGGGTTGGGATGAGTAAAAACATGAGAGTGAGTGTGATTTTAGAAATAATGGTTGTCTGCCATGTGTTGTGGGAACTAGGGTTCAACAACACTTAAAATTGTGACCAACATCTTTTTCAGAAATACTATCGTATACGGAAAATATGTCTTTTGCAAAGATATTTATAAAATGAAACCTGCATGTGTAAAAAGGTAGCTTTATGCAAATAAACCAAGCCTTATCCTTGATATATCCATACGCATATATTGTTATCCCATTCCGTAGGGTAAGATTGGATTTGCTGAGTACCTTGTACTCACCCTTGCTTTGTTGAACAGAGGAAGATCCAAACTTCGATCCCGAAGCTGCGTTCGAGTAAGGTCGTGTCTGCACCCAACTAAGCCTGTGGCATTGGGATTCGTCAGATGATATGCTTTAGCGAGACCTTTTTCTAGGTCTGCTGGACCTGTATTATATTGTGGTTACTTTTAATCGTGGCATGTCTTTATTGTCCACGCTTGTCGAGACTATTGCAATGAGACCTATCTGATGTAATAAATGTGTTACTAGCCTCCTAGGACTAGTATTGTATCACATTTGAGGTCCTGGATAACCAGGGGTGCTTCAGGTGGTATCGGAGCTGTAGTTGGCTATAGGACGCGACCTTAGGCTTTCTGGACCAGTATTTTACTAATAAAAGTATTTTACAAAAAGTTCTTACTCTCTTCCCTCTATTGAAAAGAAAAATATTTACTCTTATCTATTTCCCTCAGATGACAGAAGGAGTTTGGACTAGTAGCTACTGCCTAACTGTGGAAGGCTTTCCTAGGCTCTTGTATGCTACTATGCAAAGGCTTGGAATCAAGGATCACTCGGAATATGAAGGCAGAGAATACATAGAACATGAATCCGAACGGTGTGAAGTTACCGTGTTTGTCGGGAAAAGTGAAGACTTCCCTGACATAGCTGAAGCGTGGAGTATAACTGCAACCGGGTTTCGGTTTGCAGATACATATCAAGCTGTTGCTCGCAAAGCCTTGAGGTACCTGTGCCAGACCTACAAGAAGCCCATCGCCCGTACGCCCATGAGATTCTTTCCGCCTCAAGACAAAGACCGGCCAGTTTGGAGGACCCGCATGGACATCTTGCAAGGACGTTATTCACTAGAAGATGACCCAACGGTGGTATTCATGACCACATACCTTCTTGCTCTAGATAAGCAGTATGATAAGCAGGCCTCGGAGTTAAGGAAGTGCATCCACCGTGCGGAAGAAGCCAAGATCATGGTTAGGAAGCTCCATGTGCAGCTTGCAGAAGCTCAAGCCCAAGCAGCAGCAGCTGAGAGCCGTGAAACTGCCATTACTGAAGTCATGAAGGAAGCTGAGGACCGCCATGCCCAGAAGTTGAAGGATGCCTACCTTGTCACCAGGGCCAAGAGAAGAATGCTAGCTTCAGAAGACCAAGACCCTGTAATCTTGGAAGGGATCCCAATCATGCCCCTAAAAACAGGAAAAAGATTGGCGATTGAAGGGCCATCGGCACCCCCACCCACTGAAACCTCTCATGAAGCTTTGGAATTGGAACCTAAGGAAGAAGAAATCCCTCTCCCCACCCAGCCACCACCAAAAGATGACGGTGACCCGCCTCTTAGTCCAAAGGAAGAACCACAGATGACGGAAGAATGATCATTCCCAACTACCAAGGGAATGAAGCCGCTCAGTCCGAGGAAGTTGAGGATTAGTTGTACCAAGTTCCTCCTTGTCTTGGGGAAGTGAAGTTTACTTCGCTTTTGTTTACCCCAAAGGAGATGAATCGTATTTGTAGCACGCATATTTTTGCTATGTTGTAAACCTTCCTCCTATTCAAAAAAAATATATTTGTGCTTGTTGGTTGTGCTAATTGAGTGCTCTATGTTGTACCCTTACGGGATAGCAAGTCTTAATACTTGCACCTTTTTAAAATATATAACGCCTTAATAAACAAAATATCACTCAATAGATCTAACCCTTATCTAATGCTTTCCTTCTCATCTCAACCAACAGATGCCTCCCAAGCCAGTTACTTGCTCCCAACCAAGTGGTCATGCAGCTAGTAGGCAAAGTCAAAATCCAGTTGAAAGTCAGCCCAATGCAAATGATGGTGGTATCTGTGAAGATGAAGTGAGTCAGACTGGGAACCATAATGGAGAAGATGAGTTACCCCCTCCTCCACCAATTGACTTAGCACAAGTCATGGCAGCTCAGACCCGCCTTTTGGAGACTTTAGCCCAAGGCATGAACCGCCACAGGAACAACCATGGAGCTAGAGTCCAAGACAAAATGACTGAGTTCATGAGGCTTAAGCCACCCACCTTTGCTGGATGTGACAACCCCATGGAAGCAGATGATTGGCTTAAGGTCATTGAAAGAAAGTTGGACACAATCCACTGCAATGGAAGGGATAGAGTTCTGTTAGCAACTCACCAGCTGACAGGAATTGCCCTTTCTTGGTGGGAAGCCTATAGTGGAGCTGTGGATAATGCCAACACTATCACATGGCAAGATTTTGTGGAAGAATTTCACCGGTACCACATTCCAGATGGAATTATGAAGCTAAAGGCTGATGAATTTCGTAACTTGAAGCAAGGAAACAAAACTCTAAGTGAATACATCTTCCAGTTCACAAAGTTATCTCGCTATGGCCTAGAATTGGTCAACACTAATGCCAAGAAGCAGACAAAGTTCATAGAAGGATTGACCTGTGAGTTGAGGACCCTTATGACCCCACAGATCAATCCAGACTTCAACACCTTGATGAATAGAACCATTCTGACTGATGTGGCCAAGACTGAAGAAAGAAAAGAAAACAAGCGCAAGTTCTTAGAGCGCAAAGTTCAAGAAGGAGCTAGATCCCAGAAGCAGAAAACTTTTAGCCAACTAAGTCAGCGAACTCAAGCCCCAATGCAGTTTCGCTCTCCTGCAAGTGCCTCTAATCAGATGCAGCCATCATCATATTAGCCCAAGATAACTTATCAGAATCAGACTTATGGCAAGACTCAACAGAACAGCACCGGTCAAGTCACCAACAATGGCAAAGCATGCTTTCATTGCCATGAGACTAGACACTACATCGCCAACTGTCCTTATAAGAACAACCCAGCAGTATCCACCCAGTCTCACACTGTTAATGGACCAAGACCTGCAGTATCTAGAGTCAACTGTGGTTTCCCTCGCAACAACATTAACACCAACCCCAACAGCCAGATGGTGAAGCAACCTCAACAATCCTATGGCCGAGCCCATGTCAACCACATTCATGCTCAGGATGCTCAGACTGCTTTAGGAGTGGTACTTGGTGAGTTCTTAGTCGATTCAGTACTTGCAACAGTATTGTTTGATTCTGGAGCATCACATTCATTCATATCATCAAGTTTTATTGAGAAGCATAAATTACCCACAGTAATACTAAAGTTACCCCTAATAACCCGAACACCTGGGTCTGACATCAAATGTCATCTAGGTTGTTTAAATGTAAGGATCATTTTAAGTGGGGTAGTTTTCCTAGCAGATTTAGTAGTGCTCAAGTCCAAAGGAATAGATGTTATCCTTGGAATGGATTGGTTAACACGACACAATGGAGTTATTAGTTGTGCAACCAAGGAAGTATCATTAGTCAACCAAGAAGGAATTAATGTGAAATGCCAAACCCGAGGATCTAAAGTCAACCCAATAGTCTTCAACTTGGATGCAAGGACCATGGAAGAGGTGCCAGTAGTACACGAATACCCTGATGTATTCCCTGAGGAACTACCTGGAATGCCACTAGATAGAGATATAGAGTTCATCATTGATCTTATCCCCGAAACTGCTCCCATAGCCAAGAGACCTTACAGAATGGCCCCTGCGGAGTTAGCTGAATTAAAGGAGCAATTGAGAGAATTGCAACAGAAAGGTTATATCAGGCCTAGTTCTTCACCATGGGGAGCCCCAGTCTTGTTTGTGAAGAAGAAAGATGGAAGCATGAGGATGTGTGTGGATTATAGATCCCTAAATAAAGTCACCATCAAGAATAAATATCCCCTACCGAGGATAGATGATCTTTTTGATCAGCTTAAAGGAGCCAAGTATTTCTCCAAGATTGATTTGAGATCAGGTTATCACCAGCTCAAGATCAAGGATAGTGATGTTCCCAAGACAGCCTTTGTAACCAGATATGGGCAATATGAGTTTACAGTGATGTCCTTTGGATTAACCAATGCCCCTGCTTATTTTATGAACCTCATGAATAAGGTATTTATGGAGGAGTTAGATAAGTTTGTTGTAGTCTTTATTGACGACATACTTATCTACTCTAAGAGTGCTGAAGAACATGGGCAACACCTGAGAGTAGTGTTGGAAAAGCTAAGAAGACACCAATTGTATGCCAAATTCAGCAAATGTGAATTTTGGCTTGAGAAAGTTGCATTTCTAGGTCATATCCTGACAGCTGAAGGAGTTGGAGTCGACCCTGAGAAAGTGGAAGCTGTCTCTCATTGGCAACAACCCACAAATGTTAGTGAGGTTAGAAGTTTTCTTGGATTAGCTGGATATTATCGAAGATTTATAGAAGGATTTTCCAAGATAGCTAGACCCATGACAGAGCTTCTTAGAAAAGATAAGAAATTTAGTTGGACAGAATCATGTGAGAAGAGTTTCCAAGAGTTGAAGAAGAGACTGACAACAGCGCCAGTATTAACCTTGCCAGATATTCACCAAGATTTCATCATATATTGTGATGCCTTAAAACAAGGTTTGGGATGTGTTCTCATGCAAGGAGGAAATGTTGTAGCATATGCATCCCGACAGCTTAGACCTCATGAGCAAAATTACCCAACCCATGATTTGGAGTTAGCAGCTGAAAGGTCCTTGTTTGTTTTTGGTAATTGAGTGACAACTTAGGTGGACTAATATGTGGTTATGTGAGATACACAGGAGATTAGTCCACAGGTAATGGTGTCATGGAGGAGCTCATTGCATATGAGACATGACATTGACTCATGTGACCAAGATGATGCTTGGCTCGATGGACCGGTTGTGAAGGTGAAGGGCAAGTCGAGGCTTCGAAGCGAAGGACCATGCGATGGTGAAGCTTGAGCAAGACTTGGCGCCGACGGACCAATGCAACGGTGAAGAGCAAGTGAAGTCAAGGTCGATGGATCGAGACGGTCATGTGAAGATATGAAGTGGATCATATCAGTTGTGATATGGTTGGTGCATGTGTTGCATCAATGTCGGAGGAGATGGAGTGGAATGCGCAAGGCAAAGGTATAACCTAGGGCATTTCCATTTCACCGGTCATAGGTGTGTAGAGAAGTTTATGACCGGGTTTTAGGATAGATGGCCGTACTATTAAGAGGGGCAAACTTGTTTGCATATCGGTCATCTAGTGCCACTTGAGCGATCTAACTTTGCATACGTGTTGGGATCGAGTGGCGAGGCAAGTTGAGTGCCTAATTCCTTCGAAGAAAATGTTTGTGAAAATGCTAACACACGTGCACAAGGTGGTGATCACTTGTTGGTGTTGGCACATTTGCAAAGGCAGCGGAGTTTAAACGGTAGAGAAGGGTTTGGGTTCCTTTCTCCCTCCCGCCGAGCTTGCGAGCGCGGGATTCAGGCGATTTTGGGGAAATGAAATGCCTATTTTCCACTACGCCGGAAGTCGAAAAAGAAACGGAGGCGAACGGAGGTCACAGAGGTGACCGGACGCTGCACCGGACGCGGTCACGGTGTGACCGGACGCGTCCGGTCAGTACAGCGCAGCAGTCAGGCGCGCGGGTTAGGGTTTGCAACCGGCGCGTCCGGTCACTCGCGGGACCGGCGCGTCCGGTCAGGCGCCCTGAGGGAACTGCGGTTCGTAAGGTTGATCGAACGCGGTGCGCGTCCGGTCACATGCGATCGGACGCGTCCGGTCGTCGAGGGAGCTTACTGGACTCCGACCGGACGCTGGCACTGTCGCGTCCGGTCGTTGCGTGGAGCGCGTCCAGTCGTTGCTTCGCGGGCGCGGGTGCTGTGCGCATCGGCGCGTCCGGTCGTTGCGTGGAGCGCGTCTGGTCATGGTGTCGCGCGCGCGGTACTGTGCGATCGGCGCGTCCGGTCGTTTGAGCGGCGCGTCCGGTCGTTGCGTTTGACCGTTGGCGCGCAGTAACCGTTGGAAGATCTGGCAGCCGCGTTTGATTTCGAGGGACACGTGGACGTCGCAGGGCGACCGGACGCGGTTGAGCGCGTCCGGTCAGTTTCGACCGGCGCGTCCGGTCGTCTCGATTTTTGTCCAGTGAAGGGGTAATGGCTCTATTTGACCGTGGGGTTATAAATAGACGTTGTGGCCGGCTATGGCCGGTAGCTGAGCACACTTTGGCCTTGGTGGCTTGTGTGGTAGTGCTTGGAAGCCCTCTAACTCACTCATGCTTGATAGTGTTCATCGGATCGAGTGAGAGAGCGATTCTAGTGCGATTGCATCGTGAGGTTGCTTCGAGTGACACTAGGTGATCGTGTTGCAAGCTGGTGGTGCTTGTTACTCTTGGAGGTTGCCACCTCCTAGATGGCTTGGTGGCTTGTGGCTCCATCGAAGCTCGCAAGAAGATTGTGCGAGGCTCCGGAGAAGCTTTGTGAGGGGGATTGTGCTCACCCCGCGGGGATCGCGAAGAGCAACTCTAGTTGTGCGTGTCATTGAGCTACCTCACTTGAGAGTGGTGTCTTGCGGTGCCTTGCGGGGCGTGCCTTGAGGGGTAAGTGACTTGAGGGTCACACCGAGGAACCATCTAAGTGTTGGTCGACACAACGGGGACGTAGCTTGGTGGCAACCAAGTGAACCTCAGGAGAAAAATCACCGTGTCAACATTGTCTACTCTTCTCGGTGGTTTGCCTTCGTGCAACACAAGCTTGTATTTACTTTCATATATACTTGTGCTTATGTAGTTGCTTTCGTAACTAGTTTGCTTGTGTAGCTTGCTAGTTGTCTTCTTGCTTGTGTAGCTAGAAGCTTCCCCTTTGCGTGGCTAATTCGGTTTGTGTAACCTTGTTAGTCACATTGCTTAGTTTGTGTAGCTAAGTAGTTTGCGCTTTCTAATTTGGCTTGTGTAGCCTTGTTATTGAGCATTGCTAGTGAGCTTAGGCTTTGTGCGCTTTGCTTACTAGAATTGTGTAGGAGCTCCCTCTTGCTTGCAAAGTACTAGTGCATAGGTTTGTGTGACCTTACTCTAGAATTAAATAGGAGAGCTCTTGCTAAGGAAAGCACCTTAGTTGCTTAATTAGGATCTTTGTGAGGTGCTTGTGAACTTAGATTGAGGGGTGTAGTCTTGGCTAGACCGATAAGTTTAATTCCGCATTTGTTTTGGTTAGCCAACACGTTTAAGTTTTAGAAAGGACTATTCACCCCCCCTCTAGTCCGCCATCTCGACCCTACAGCAGCTGTAGTGCATGCTCTCAAGATTTGGAGACACTATCTCATTGGAAATAAGTGTGAAATCTACACGGATCACAAGAGTTTGAAGTATATCTTCACTCAGTCAGACTTGAACCTAAGGCAAAGAAGATGGTTGGAGTTAATCAAGGACTATAACCTTGAAATTCATTACCACCCAGGGAAGGCCAATGTGGTTGCAGATGCCCTAAGCAGAAGGTCATATGGTCAACAGTTAGTGCCCAAGAACACTCACCTACAAGAAGAAATAGCACAATTGAACATGCATATAGTGCATCAACCACAAAATGGTAGTCTAAAGGTGCAACCAACTCTAGAGGAAGAAATTAAGAAGGCACAACATAAGGATAAAGATCTGATGAAGATTCGTGGGCAAACTGGAGAAAATAAAGCCCCATACTTCAGAGTGGATGATAAAGGAACCTTGTGGTATAAGGATAGGATTTGTGTGCCCAAGGTAGGAAAGTTTCAAGAACTGATACTTGATGAAGCTCATAACTCAGCATACTCTATCCACCCTGGTGCCACCAAGATGTATATGGACCTAAAAGAAAGGTATTGGTGGAATGGCATGAAAGCAGATGTGGCACGATTTGTTGCACAATGTGATGTTTGCCAAAGGGTTAAAGCAGAGCATAAAAAACCGACCGGTTTGCTCCAGCCATTGCCTATTCCAGTTTGAAAGTGGGATGAGATAGGCATGGATTTTATGAATGGATTACCCAAAACTCAGAAAGGGAATGACTCAATTTGGATAATAGTGGATCGCCTTACCAAGGTTGCTCATTTTTTACCTGTACGCACCAAATATAGTGGAGACAAGCTAGCACAGTTACATGTGGATAACATAGTTAAACTACATGGTGTGCCAAGTAGGATTGTATCTGACCAAGGTACCCAATTTACCTCTAAGTTTTGGAAAAGATTGCATGAAGCCATGGGAACTAAGCTAGATTTCAGCTCAGCTTATCACCCCCAGACAGATAGTCAGACTGAAAGAGTAAATCAGATCATGGAAGATATGCTAAGAGCATGTTTGCTCACTTATGGTAAAGATTGGGAGAAGAGCCTATCTTATGCAGAGTTCTCATACAACAATAGTTATCAAGCCAGTTTGGGCATGTCACCTTTTGAAGCCCTGTACGGAAGGAAATGTAGAACTCCATTGATGTGGTTAGAAGTTGGAGAACGAACCCTGCTTAAACCTTCCCTAATAAAAGAAGCAGAAGACCGTGTGGCAGAAATCAGAGAAAAATTGAAAGAGGCACAATCACGTCAGAAGAGCTATTCTGATAAAAGAAGAAGAGAGTTAAGTTTTGCAGTTGGAGATTTTGTGTATCTCAAAGTTTCTCCAATTCGAGGGACTCGAAGGTTCCAAGTGAGAGGCAAGTTAGCACCCCGGTATATTGGACCATATCAAGTGTTGCAAAGAATTGGAGCTGTAGCTTACCGTATTCGGCTACCCGAAGAAATGGCAGATATACACGATGTGTTCCATATTTCCCAATTGAAGAAATGCCTTAGAGTGCCAGAGGAACACATATCACCAGATACTATTGATTTACAAGATGATTTGAGGTATCAAGAAGTGCCAATAAAAATACTAGACACAGTCACCAAGCAAACAAGAACATCAACCGTCCGAATTTGTCGTGTTCAGTGGAGTAGGCACACTGAAGCAGAAGCAACATGGGAAAGAGAAGATGCCCTGAGAAAGGAGTTTCCTCATCTATTTAGAACCCAGTCGAATCTCGAGGACGAGATCCATTTTAAGTGGGGTAGGTTTGTAACATCCCAAAAATTCACATTCAAAAATCAGTCGTATTAAAAATTATTTTCAAATGCATTTCAAAAACTATAAATCATTTGAGCTCTATTATCTCCTTCCAACTCTTGTCCATCTTATATTCATCTCAGTTATCTCTCTTCAATTCATAACCTGCAACAGAGCAACATCCACATTTACCATTTACTATGCATGCAAAGTAGGCACCGTCCATACATGCAAATTAGGCACCGTCCATGCATGCAAATTAGGCACCATCCATGCATGCAAATTAGGCATCGTCCATTTGCATGCTAAGCATCTACCTGCTACGCACCGCACCGTCCATCGTCCTTCGCTCTGCAAGGTTGCTTGCATGCCTCACTACACGCCGCACCGTCCAAACATTTGGCCACAGTAATGCCATTGCATGCAAGCAAGCAAGCCGGTGGTGCAGCCTTGCGTATTGGCCTATAAATAAGCATGTCCAGGTGCTCTCCTCCTCCATCAAGCAGCAGCTCAGCTCACTCACTCACTTGCCTGCTCTCGCTTCACTTTGCCTCACGTATACCGTATACGGCCATACGCATAAGCCAGGCTCGACTGTCGTCGCACGATGAGGTGAGCAGCCCATGAGCATCTCCTTGTTCTTCCCTCTCTCCCTGTGGTCTCCTCTCTACTTCCCTCCTTGCCTTTGCCTGTATCGAACCACTTCCGAGCTCTACGAGAGCTCAACCATGGTGTCCAGTATGCACGAAGCAAGAAGAAAGCTCATGCTTGCTTGTTAACTTCTCTCTCTTTCTTCCCATGCATGTGTGTATGACGTGTGGGTCCTAAGCTACAACTCCATCCAAATAGCACACGCACAGCATATGCCATGCACTACCAGACAAGATAGATGCCTACGTGAGCATCCATTCCTTAATCACGCTTATTCTTTTTCGCGTGATTAAATTTCGGCTATCTGGCAGAGTCACATGCCAACTCTGATTCCAAATATTCTTCTTCCTAAATTCATCTAAAATCATAATCTATCTTCTATATAAATTTCATAATTTTTAGAGCTCATTTGAATTTATGTGATTATTTATCTGTGCTTGTTTGTTTGTTGCGGTCGTTGCGTACTTCTAGCTGACGGAGTGAACGAACCGGAGAACGAGAACGTCGGAGGCGAGTACCGCGAGTTCGACGCCGAGGAACCGGACTGCCAGCAGGAGTTTGCCGAGGACGCCGACGAAGGCAAGTCCAACCTATTCCCATTTGATGCATGTTGATCCTATTTTTAAACACAACCCATAGAAGCTGTTTTAAATATTGCATGTACGATATACGTATGAAGTATTTTCGCTGCTTAGTTAAGACCCGTTTGAATAGCCATCCTTGAATTGATATTACCTGATAATTGTCTTATTCAAACTTAGGAGCAAATAATATACTATGATAAAATATTATTATTTAGTATGCTTAGGACTTGATATTCATCATGGATACTTATTAGTATGTTTTCTCAAATACAATGATTTTAAAAGAAAATGTGTGAGTTGTGAAAATGAATTGTGGGTATGATGAAAGGGTTAATGAACAAGATATAGATGGTGATTACCCTAGAGATGGGGCGGATCGGTGTTCCTTTTGTGGGATACCATGGTGTTGAGGCTTGTACCTTTTGTGGTTAAGCGTGAAGATATCCGCCTTGTCTCGATTAAGGACTGAGTTGATGATTCATCTCACCTAACTCATTTTCGTATAACCACTCGCCTTGCATGGGAAAGGCTTAGTCTAAATCTCCCTAGTTAGTATGGCAATCACCTAGAGGCAGGTGTGCAACGGGGCACTAAGAGATGGATGTGGACATGGTATGAAATGTAAAGAGCTCTGTAAAATTATTATATTATGAGATGTGGCCTTAGTGTTCCCGTGGTGAGCGCCAGTGCTAGCTATGGAGGGTAATGGCTTTGATGGATCTGTGCTTACACGACGGTGTTAAGTTACAATATCCTACTTGTGGTGAATGTGTACAACCTCTGCAGAGTATAAAATTTATCCGGATAGACGTGTCCGCGGTATCGGACGAGTTATGGTTTGGTTTCAACAACTAGATGGGTTGGGATGAGTGAAAACATGAGAGTGAGTGTGATTTTGGAAATAATGGTTGTCTGCCATGTGTTGTGGGAACTAGGGTTCAGCAACACTTAAAATTGTGACCAACATCTTTTTCAGAAATACTATCGTATACGGAAAATATGTCTTTCGCAAAGATATTTATAAAATGAAACCCTGCATGTGTAAAAAGGTAGCTTTATGCAAATAAACCAAGCCTTATCCTTGATATATCCATACGCATATATTGTTATCCCATTCCGTAGGGTAAGGTTGGATTTGCTGAGTACCTTGTACTCACCCTTCTTTGTTGAACAGAGGAAGATCCGAACTTCGATCCCGAAGCTGTGTTCGAGTAAGGTCGTGTCTGCACCCAACTAAGCCTGTGACATTGGGATTCGTCAGATGATATGCTTTAGCGAGACCTTTTTCTGGGTCTGCTGGACCTGTATTATATTGTGGTTACTTTTAATCGTGGCATGTCTTTATTGTCCACGCTTGTCGAGACTACTGCAATGAGACCTATCTGATGTAATAAATGTGTTACTAGCCTCCTGAGACTAGTATTGTATCACATTTGAGTTCCTGGATAACCAGGGGCGCTTCAATGGATCTACTCCGGCACTAAACCTGCCAAAAAACATACAACAAAACCTTCTGAAAATGCACCTATGCTAATTTAGGCAACAAGTTCTACAACATGATACAAATAGCAGAGGGAAAAAGAACTGAAAAAGAGAGAACATTATTATTACTTGCTCATTATTATTACTTGCTAAGTTGCAGTGTTCATTCTATCCAAAGTTTCTTTTTGTTCAATTGCTCTTTTCTACTTCCTAAAAAAGAAACAGGGCTTCCAAGATTTTATCAAATATATGTGCCCATAACCCAGAAGAAAAGTTTTTCAAAGGAATGCCTAGCACTTACAAACTGAAACAAACAGTTCAGCAAGTTGCGAGGATTAACATCACCAGCACACTTATTCATTCACTGACTGTTTGCCACTAGATTTCTCAAACTGTCACATACTCCCTCCGTCCCATTGAAAGTGTCGTTTTATGTTTCTCAAACTTTCTCTTTGACCATTCGTCTTATTCAATTTTTTTGCATAAATATTATCCATCTTTTTATGACTTATTTTATCAATACAATACTTTAATGATGATTTATTTATTTTTATAATATGAATAAAAAATTTGAATAAGACGAACGTTTAAAGAGGAAGTCTGAGAAACCTAAAATGACACTTTCAATGGGACGGAGGGAGTACTTCAGTATGGAATTCCACAGCCTAATGTTCTGATCTGCTGGCTCCTATGTGCATAATTTAGAATAGGTTTTTTTTTATCTAAGCCATTACAATTCTTCAGAGTTGGACAAATACCATTACAATTTGGGTATTTGGAAACGTGCCATTGCAATTATCTATCTACATGCTACTTGCCATTTTCTACGTTTCCCAGCAGCTTGGGCCATTGTCAGGTCAAGTAACACGTACATGACTTGTGTATGGACACCGATGCCCCTGCTCATGTTACAAGTCGACGCCGCAGCCCTCTCTCCCGTTCAGTCCGTCTCCCACCCGTTCCACTCTGTCTTCCTCTTCCTCTGTTCCCTCTGAACCCTAGCCCTAGACTGTAGCCGCTGCCGGAGACCTGCGGAGCTGCGACGACGACCTGCCGAGGTGCGACGGTGGTGGCTGCAGCTGGTAGTGTCGCGTCTGTGGCCGGCACATCCACCGGAGGAGATGCAGGATCCATCAAGACAACGGGCGGGGCCTGTTAGAAACCTGATATGTAATCGCGTCTGTATGGCATCAGGAGCTTATGTAATGGCGTTCATGGCCTATTAGAAACCTGATATGTAATGGCGTTCATGGCCTGTTAGAAACCTGCAGCTTATTTTGTGACTTATGATATGTGGCCTATATGGCCTGAACCTGTTATGTGATGGCCTAAATGCAACTTGGTTGTGTGAATGGCCTGGCCTTGAACCTGAACCTGATCTCGAATGGCCTAAATGGCATTTGAACATGTGGTTTGTGAGTTTGGCTGTGTCAATGAAGTTGCAGATTTGGTCTTATTTTTTTTTTATCTTAACTGATCAGTGATGGCCTAAATGGCATATATATGGCAGCTGCTATTTCAAGTTCAGATGGCATATATTTGTGTTACATTCTTTATTGCCTTGATTTGTGATGACCTACATTGGAACAGTTCTGTTATATTTCAGATGGCCTATATGGCACACAATTCTGTGAACATTCATTCAATCAATCAGAACCATACATTCATTCATTCATTCATTCATTCATTCGGTCAACTTCAGCTAAGAACAAGAAGGCTGCTAAGAAGAAGAAAACACCAGTCAAGAAAAAACTGATGAAAAATGCTGCAGCTCCAACTACAAAGGTTGTTAGAAATCTGACAGATATACTGAATGATGGGCAGTAATCCACCTGCAGCTTATTTTGTGAACTTGGATGTATTCTGTGACTTAGGAGTCTTTGATGTAAATGGCCTTTGTGGCCTGTCACCTTAGTGCATTTGAACCTGCATTGAGATATACATACACCATTTGGGTCATACAGTTAATCTCTAGAAATAGACAACATATATTTGGGTTGTCTGACAATCCATGGTGCTACTGTCAAGGCATTGCAAAGTTATGACACAAGATTTCAATTACAATCTGGAAACATTCTAGAAACATTCTGGAAATTCATACACATTTCAATTCATATCATACGGTCATTTCATTACAATCTGGAAACATTCAGCCACACACACACACATTCTTCGACACATACACACACTCCTTCCTAACAGAAACTGCTACAATCAGTTCACTTCCACATTGCAGCCACAAGCAAACCAAGCAGAACACCGAGAATCTGCATGTTCTTCTTGTCGAGTGTTTGCTTCACCTTGTGGAAATTCTTCCATCATTTTCCAAACCGTCACCCGCTGGTTGGATCATCCAAGTCAGAATAGGTAGTAGGATCATCCTGCAATAATAACAATTATAGGGCGCAATTCAGACATCCATCAACACAAATTAAGCACAAAAACAATTATAGCTGGTTGGGGCAGCTAGCTGGCCGGGAGCAACAGCAAGCACACAGCTCCCGAATTCGGCCATGGCTCCAATCCTCCTCTTGATTCTCACATCTGATTGCATGACGGAATAAGCGTACTGATACGTATTGATCCAGGGCGGGGGCAACTGCAGGGGCAGGGGCGGCAGCGCTACCTTGGGGCGGGGGCGGCGGCAGGGCGGGGCGACGGCAGGGGCGCGGTCTCCATCGGGGGCGCGGCTTCCGTTGGGGATGCGGCCTCCGTCGAGGGCGGCCGCTCCGGCAAGGGACAAGGGCTCGAGCTGGGACGACATCGAGGTTTAGGGGAAGGAAACGGAGAAGACGATGAGCTAACGGAGTAGGACAGGAAGAAACACGCACGCAGGGGCAGCGCGTCCATACGCAAGTTGTGTATAGGTATCAAGCCTGACAGTGGGCCCAAGCAGCTTGTCTACGTATAAAATGGCAATCATCAGGGAGACTAAGAATTCCAATGGCATGTTTCAGAATACCCGAATTGTAATGGTGTTTCTCCAAGTTCCCAGAATTGTAATGGCTTAGATCGAAAAAAACCCATTCAGAATAGCTTGGCAGGGACTACCCATTATCATTGTGTGGTCTCTTACTCAGGTTACCAACAATATGATCTATGACGAAAACAGGAATGTATGCGTTCAAAAATATGTCTAGGATTTATCAAACAGCGGATATTAAAAAAAACTCAAATTATTTAGCAGCTAGGCATATTAATTTTTATCCATAAATTATTTAATTTTCAGAACGAAAAGGGCCTAAGAAGAACAAACTAATCCATTATGTTCATACAAAATTACTAGCTGAAACAGAACTATGACCCAAAATATCAAAGGGTGTGTCTCGAAAGGCTAACAATATTGTATGGGCAACCTTTATAGGTCAAAGTGAACCTGAACCGGAGCCATTTTTTGTACAAAAGAAAGGCACAAATCCAGTATAGCATTGTTTCCTATACATCATGCCAAGCATCAGCTAAACTCAAAACATAGACGTGAAAATAGTATGATTGAAGATCAAAACAAAATTTTAAAAGACCACAATTGATGACGATGAATTACATATTGAGAAAGAATCTCCAACTGAGACTGAACCTGTGTTAACCAATTCTACAATATCGCCAGGCATCTAATAAAGCACATATATACAAAAGCAATGTTTCACCATGAAGAAATGAGGGTGAGTAATAGCTTGAAATTGAGTTAACATTTCTCCAAATAATCAATAGCTATTGAACTATATGCAGCTGGGGCAGCAATGCACGCATAGAAAGTACTAGATCAACCCAAACCAGTGATTTCTTGAATCCTTTTCCTATTGTATACGTATATTAACTGTGCGCATATAGTATGACAATTCCTTCGTCGTGCTAGTAGTAGTGGAACAAATATACAAGCAGCTGACAGAAATCATGGAAGCTAGTATGCAGAACATGTTTTTGAATTTTTAGTGGCATACATAGCAGGATGAGTAGTTGCAGCCTCTTTTTTAGACACCGAATGTAAAGTACCGTCGCCGTTGCTTTTTTTGGATAGTGAGGGAGGCCTAAGGAATAGCAGCAGCAGGCATATGTTCAAGCTAAACCTGTCACAGTTCAGGCTAGAAGAAACTTCCTATCCAATACCTAATCAAAAATAGTAATGGCACTCCTACTGCCCCATCTATCACATTCCTACTCATAAGCAACTCAGTCTGCTCCTGTTAGTAATTAATCACAGATCCAATCAACAGCAACCAAACCCTAACATGAATGCAACAAAACCACAGTTAACACACAGAGAGATGGAAATCCTAACCTTGTGGAGGTGGACAGTGTTACCAATATGGCAATTTTCACCATTAAGCGCGACCCAAGCTGAAGCAGTGAAATCCAATTGTTCAAAGTGAAAGTCTTCAGGGAATAGGATGGTCTGTACAGCTTGAGTTTCTATATTTATTGCTAGCACCCTTTTGTTGCGAATAATGCCATCGTTGTCTTCAATGTAGATAGTGTTTGGACTGCGTCCAGGGACACCATCAATAGCACTAACAACCAGGGGCTGGTTGGAGCCAAGGTAGACTGAGTATGGACCAAAGGAATTCACCTCAGCTAATGTGAGCTCAGAACCTGGATTGTGTTCGATCAGAAAACACACAACTCCAACATCACTTGAATCAACAACAGACCTTGTGAGAATGCAAAGATAAGCTAATTGTCCACAGAGAAATATATGATGCCCCTGGTACATCCATGTTGCAGGTGACTTTTCTGAAGAAAATCTCTCAAGGTCTACAGTCAAGAAGGGCTGATCAAGTAGTCTATCACTGCTGTCCAATATGAAGACACTCTCAGCTGTTGCTGCAGAAAATGTAGCATTACGCATGAAGTTTACAGTGCGGACAGGAGTGAATTGATTGGCTCCAGGGTACACATCCCAAGACCAAATCGTCTCCTCCTCATCCCCTATATTTAAAGCATCAGCTTCCAGCCGTCGAAGAAACAACAATGTAGTGTCAAGACGAAGCTGCTCATCATCAGTTTCTTGCGGCACTGAGATATCTGTCATTAATGAGATGATGAAGTTTTCTGTTTGTGAGAAGACTCCCTTTGGCTCATAGTCCAATGGCAAGTTTGGTAGTGGCTTCCTGAATCCACAAGTAGGGCAGTGCAAAGCAATTCTGCCGTCAGCTACCAACTTAAGAGCAAGAAAACCCTTAGCCGATCCCCAACAGTGAGAGTGAATTGGCGGGGGGTACAGGCAGTCAACAGGTACTAAAGCCAACACATCAGTATCTTGAGACACAATCTTAAAGAATGTGACCGCTGGGGAGGCTGGATCCTGCCTGGCGACAACAAGTAATGGACCAGAAATCTCAAAGGCAGCATTCCAGGACTTGCATGTCAGCTTCATAGCGATTGCATCTTGTAGGGACAATCTGACAAGGTGTCTGGCAACCTTGATAACTAGCTCCTGAGGAAGCCCCCCCCCCCCCCCCCCCCCCATGCAACCCCTCCGTAGTGCAGCTGATGTGCCAGCAACTGTCTTTGTCCCCAATACATCCGTGACCTTCCAAGCCTCTGTCCCATTTATCAGCTGCAGCTCATCTATCAAGACCTTCTCTGCCTGTGTGAGTTCATGATGTTCATCTATCAACACATTTCCTGCTTCTGTGGCTTGGGCAGATAGGGTTGCAGGAGTAAAAGAAGCAAGCAAATGTCCATCATCGTGCAGAATCAGACCATCAGGAGTAGAAGAAGAAAGACCATCGCCATCATCCTCGTGTAGAGTCAGACCTCCCTTGTCGTGCATGTGGGCCCAGGCGCAGGGGTGATGGTCGACCATCGCTGGAATTGGGACCCGTCAGCAAAGCCGTCCGCCTCCCAGATGCGGAGGCAGGTATCGTCCTGGTCAGGGAGACTGTCCGGTTCGCTGATGCGGGCCCAGGCGTCGCGGCGTGGGAAGACGGCGTTGGTGTCGTACCGCGCCACCAACGGGAAGTCCTCCCCAACACCGCCTTCCTCGTCGATGCGGCAGGAGGGGGGCGGCGAGAAGCGGTCGGTGGCGAGACTGCTCGGCTAGCCGCGACGGACGACGGGGTTGATGCCGTAGCGCGGCACCAACGGGAACTCTCCCCCGCCAGCGCCTTCCTCGTAGATGTGGAAGGATGGGGGCGGCGGGGAGCGGTCGTCGCTGGGGAACGCAGCACGCGAGCTGTGGATGGTGGGGAATCCGGCACCCGACCCGCTCTCTATGAAGGCACGGTGCAGAGCGCCGGCGAGGAGCACCAACCATGGAATCGGTCCAGCACCTAGCGCCTCATCCAGACGCCCAGGTGCACTGGCAGTGGATGGAGACGGAAGGAGTCCTCGTGGCTCCGCTGTCGCCATTTGGTTTGGGATGGGATTTAGGGTTTGAGCTCGGGAGGCGCCGCGATCCGATTTGGATGGTTTGGGGGTGGAAGAGGAGGGATCGATGAAAGGGGCTCAGGCGGAGAGGAGAGCGGGAGAGGGTATACTATATTTTCGCCTTGAGGAGGGGCTCGGCTCGGGCTGCTCCTTTTTGTCCTCTTTCTGGGCTTGGGCTTGGGCTTTCGTTCTGTCCTTCTCTCCTCTTTTTTGATGAATCTACCACAGAACATACTCTACGTACAGCCAGATACTGTGTGCGTAAGTATTCATTCTGTTCATGGTAATCACAGCTTGTTATTGGTGGCCGGTGTTTTGGGTTCCATTTAATGCACCAGAGTGCAACAATAGGTACCTGCCTCACTGTTTCTTTGTCATGTCTGCTATTTCACTGCTAAGTCTCGGGTCCTGCCCAGCAACTACTCTCTCATAGAACCCATTTTGGTTCTGGCTACCTGGGTCTGTATCCGTCCTTGACTAAATGATTTCTAGCAATGATAATAAATTACTGTAGTACACATGGCCAGCTCTGTACTGCAAAGCATTTCACTCCATCTTATCATTGAAACAAATAAACTGTAAGGCAAAAACGTTCTACTGGGATAGTACCTTGGATGTTTTGGAGATCAGTTAGCTCCTTGTTGTCCCTCTGGACGTTATGACCATGGAGACGCTGCGCTGGTCACTAAACAGAGCTGATTGTAAGGCATCACATAATTGAATAAAGTCCTGATAACTGAATGTAAATTTCTGGTTGCAAGGAGTGATCCATACCGAAATAATTGGTTGCAGTAATTTAGGAAACTAATGGGATGGTAATTGATTGCACTAATTTAGGAAACTAATCTGATGGTAATTAGTTTATTATTAACAACATGATAGATTCCGTAGCATAATACAATTGCAGGCAAGCAGGGAATTGCAAATCCGTAGGTAATAGTAGGCAAGCATATACGAAGGAAGACTATGTAATTGGCACTGCATATAACTGAATCGACATTCAATTGTATATATACTGGATCCAAATGTCCATACTGTTTGCAAAAAAATAACAAAATAAGAAGAGAAAGGCAGAGCATACCTCGTCCATGCGAGGTGGCGCGTGAAGGACGTGGCCGTGTTGTTGCTGTGTCACGTGGCGCTGCCGTTGAAGGGTGCAGGGAGGGGTGCGCTGCTGCCGCACGGCGCGGCGGCGCCGTTGGAGGTTGCAGGCTGCGCTCCGCGCCGGTGTGCCGTGCCGCTGCCGCGGGGCAGCGCGGGAGGCTGGTATCCACAATGATTTGTGGTACAAAATATCTTTTTCATAATGATTCATTTCAGGCATTCATATATTAAGTAACAAATAAATTAAATGAGGATAAATTTTCCAAAATAGTACATGTTTGCCCGGCCCGCCAGTACCGGAGCAAATATCGGCACAACATGCATGAGTGATTAGTCATTGCCCCAGGCTATCATGATTCACGACCTCTGCTGCTCTTCACTACCCACAAGCTCAGTACATAGCAGTAGTTTGCAACGCAGAGACCAAACTCAGGCTACTTCTCACAATAACCATAAGGGTGCTTGTAGCAAAATCCCGAGAAAACTAATAGAAATGCTCTGGACCAAACAGAGTTTTTACTTTATTTGAAAAGAAACTGTGGAGCTTCCCAGCAAGGTTAGCCAAAAGCTAACCTGAAAGGTAGAGGGAGAGATTTACCTATATAGCAAAAGACAACAAGCTGCAAAAGCAAAACATATAAAGAATCAATTCCTCACCGGATTGGGATCTTACCCTCCTGGAAAGGCCCTACTCCTGGATCAGTACGCCAAATCACTCCATCCAAGCACTGCAGCATGACGTGGTTAGATTGCACAAGTACTAATAAACAGGTAAAGAATCAATTCCTGGAAAGGAAAGCTCAAAAACACTTTGACATGATATTATTATAATAATAACTATAAGCCAAGGCAGAAAATTTTAGCCAGGTCCAAGTACTTCGGAGCCTAAACTCTTGACCTTTCTAATGGCATAAAATCCATGACGCCAACAAAATCAAAATCAATTTAGTTCAATATGATAGCCTTGACAACACAGCAGAATAATAATCAGATAGGTAGAACACCTGCATCTCTGATCCAAAATCGCAAAAAAAAAAAGACAGAATTTAGGTCTCTATGATATCTACAACTTTCTAAGTTATGAGTTTTTACAGGAAAAACAGAAACACAGTAATCTGCCTATGTGGAGAAGTTTAACACTAAAACCCACCCTCCAACAAGAATCTGAAAAACAAAATCCTCCTAAATCTAGCACATATAACATGCTGCTGCTTCTGAGTTCTATGAGCAGCTGCTTGGTTCCACGGAGGAGAGGGCCGGTTTCCCATAATCAGCAGCAGCCGCAGGACCTATCGGCTCTTGATGAACCGTTCTCAGTTGACGAGGTTTGGGCAACCATCAAATCTATGCCCATGGAACAAGGCCCCTGGCCAGCAGATTTTACAAGTCCTATTGGGATATTATTAAAGCTGACATAATGCTAGCCCTTGATGCTATTCAGAAAGGTCATGTCTTCAAGTTCAGGTTGCTCAATACTGCTTTCATCACCCTCCTCCCTAAAAAGGCTGATCCCATTCGAGTCAAAGATTATAGGCTCATTAGCCTCATTCATAGTTTCGCCAAGTTGGTTGCTAAAATCATGGCTAATAATAACTGGCTCCGTTGCTCCCTAATCTGGAACAAGCCAAATGAAGAACTTGCATTTCAGGGGAGCCCAACTCTTCCAAATCCGTCTCCAGGGAGAAAATCTTATTGCACCAAAGAAGAAGGCTGATCCCATTCGACGTCATGATGTTCCTTGCATATGTAATACAATGTGCACATTAGACAATATATATACACAAGAAGTTGTACCAATGAAAAAAAAAGGCAACAGTACGAATTAAGTAGCAGTGCCACCAGCCACTCCTATGATGAGAGATTTTTTTTTGATGTGTATGATGAGAGGATTTGGAACATGAGTTAATCATTTGAAAGTCTGGTGTCTTGATTAAATTAAGGCAAACATAACTCATCCATATATCTCGCAGTCTCCCTAAAAGAAGTGTGACTCTAGCACAATGTTTCAAATGGCGTTATAAAGTGCATCATGGTTTTATAACTGCTAGAGTTAGGATTTCATTCCTTAGGGCTAACCCTAGAAGGGTAGCTATATAGGTTCCATACATGGGCCACATGGGCCTTAGCCTCATGGGCCTAAACACATACTCCAACACCCCCCGCAGTCTGAACTACCGGCGCAGCGGAGTTCGAGGCTGAACAAGAAAGAACACACACAACCCCCCACAGACGCAACTAGCCACCGGTGATGTTGAGGCTGGAGCGAAACTCAGCGAAGGTCGAGGACGGGAGGCCTTTGGTGAAGATGTCCGCGAACTGGGAGGTCGTCGGAACATGAAGGACCCGCACCTCGCCCAAGGCCACCCGATCACGGACAAAGTGGAGGTCGATCTCCACGTGCTTCGTCCGCTGGTGCTGGATGGGGTTGGTGGAGAGGTAGACCGCACTGACGTTGTCGCAGTAGATCAGTGTGCTCCGGGAGGGCGGAGTGTGCAACTCAGCAAGCAGCTGCCTGAGCCAGGCGGCCTCCGCCACGCCGTTAGCAACGGCGCGGTACTCCGCCTCGGCGCTGGACCGGGAGACCACCGGCTGGCGCTTGGACGACCAAGACACCAGGTTGCCGCCTAGGAAGACGGCGTAGCCGGAGGTGGAGCGGCGAGTATCCGGGCACCCGGCCCAGTCAGCGTCGGTGTAGACGACGAGGTCGGTGGAGAAGGCCCGGTGTAGGAGGAGGTCGTAGTCGAGCGTGCCTCGGAGGTAGCGGAGGAGGCGCTTGAGAGCCGTGAGGTGAGGCTCCCGGGGGTCATGCATATGAAGACAGACCTGCTGAACTGCATAGGTGATGTCCGGCCGGGTGAAGGTGAGGTACTGAAGGGCCTCGGCAAGACTCCTGTACGCAGTGGGGTCGGCCACCGGTGGTCCCTCAGCCTCAGACAGCTTGCCCTGAGTGTCGACCGGAGTGGAGCAGGGCTTGCAGTCAGACATCCCAGCCCGCTCCAGGATATCCCGAGTGTACTGCCGCTGGTGAAGAAGGAGCCCAGCAGGACGGTGCTCAACAGTGACACCGAGGAAGTGGTGGAGCTCACCCAGGTCCTTCATCGCGAACTCCTGCTGAAGAGCTGCAATGATCCGGCGGAGAAGTGGCTCGCTGGAGGCGGTGAGGACAATGTCATCAACATAGAGCAACAAGTATGCTGTGTCGGCCCCATGGTGGTAGACGAACAGGGACGTATCAGACTTGGCCTCCACGAACCCTAGGGTCAGCAAGAAAGCAGCGAACCGGTGGTTCCACGCCCGAGGTGCCTGCTTGAGGCCGTAGAGGGACCTGTTGAGCCGGCAGACCATGTCAGGACGGGTGGTGTCGACGAACCCCGCCGGCTGACTGCAGTACACCGTCTCGGTAAGAAGGCCGTGGAGGAAGGCGTTCTTGATGTCCAGCTGGTGGACGGGCCAAGACCGAGCAAGTGCCAGCGATAGCACGGTACGGACGGTGGCCGGCTTGACCACCGGGTTGAAGGTCTCATCGTAGTCGACGCCAGGGCGCTGAGTGAAACCCCGGAGGACCCATCGAGTCTTGTAGCGCTCGAGAGAGCCGTCCGTTCGGCGCTTGTGGGTCCAAATCCACTTGCCGGTGACGACATTGGCGCCCGGCGGCCGGGGCACCAACTCCCACGTCTGGTTGGCGAGTAGCGCGGCGTACTCCTCTTCCATCGCGCGACGCCAGTGAGGGTCCAACAGGGCATCGCGGACGGAGGAGGGTACCGGGGAGACCACCACTTCGCCGGTCGATGCCTCAAGGGCACGAGGCGGCAGTGTGCCAGCCGTGTGCCGTGTCACCATCGGGTGAACGTGTCGCGGGTGTCGATGAAGCAGCAGCGGGTGGTAGACCGGCGGGGCACCACGAGCCGGCGGAGACTGCTGCGGTGGTGTCGGTGTCCCCGGTGGAGAAGGGACCGCGAGCGGCGGCGGCCGCGGCCTGCGCTGGTACACCCGCACCGGTGCGGCGAACCTCGACGGAGGTGCCGGGGCAGGTGCCGGGACGGGATCCGGCGTCGGCGACCGGCACGACCCCCCCGGGGCAGAAGCGGGGGACGAAGGCCCCGGGGCTGCACCAACCGGAGAGGACGGGGCCGCGCCCGAGGACGACGGGCCCGGACCCGCTGGGGATCTGGGACAGGTGGCCGGCCCGGCGCGCGGCGAAGCGGTACCTGCAGGAGACCACGAAAACGGTGGCTGGACCACCGGGTCAGTGGGAAACAGGGAGGGAGGGTCAGGGACCGGAGGAGTGGTAGTGCTGGAAAAGGGAAAGACGGACTCATCGAACACCACATGGCGAGAGATGAGAACCCGTCGGGAGGTAAGGTCAAAGCACCGGTACCCCTTGTGATCCGGGGAGTACCCGAGGAAGACACAGAGCGTGGAGCGAGGGTCCAGCTTGTGAGAAGAAGTGGCAGCGGTGTTGGGGTAACACGCACACCCAAACACGCGGAGGTGATCGTACCGAGGCGGGGTACCGAAAAGGGCGTGGTGAGGTGTGGGAGCGGGACAGGCAGCGGAAGGAAGGCGGTTAAGAAGGTAGGTGGAGGTGTGCAGGCCCTCAGCCCAGAAGCGAGCAGGAAGAGAGGCCTGAAACAGAAGGGTACGCACGGTGTCGTTGGTGGTGCGAATCATCCGCTCAGCCTTGTCATTCTGCGAAGAGGTGTATGGACAAGACATGCGCAACTGAACACCGTGAGAGAGGAAGAAAGCTCGGGAGGTGGAGTTATCAAACTCGCGACCATTGTCACACTGGACAGTCTTGATGGTGAGGCCGAACTGTGTGGACACCCAAGCAAAGAAGTGAAGGAGTGTGGTAAACGTATCTGACTTCGCACGGAGAGGAAAAGTCCACGAATAATGCGAAAAATCATCAACAACCACAAGATAGTACTTATAACCGGAAATGCTCAGAATAGGAGATGTCCATAGGTCGCAATGAACAAGATCAAAAATACGGGCCGCATGGGAAGTAGAACTAGAAAAAGGAAGACGAACATGTCGGCCCAATTGGCACGCATGACACAGTTG
>CM039596.1:4988023-5128166 GCA_022457205.1 Saccharum spontaneum
CATTTGTCCATTCCACTCTCCATTTAAATGTGTGGAATCTATACTAATGTAAGGCCTGCAACCATATACAAATCCATCTATGCAAGCCTTGAAGGCACAAAAAAATCTAGTGAAATGCACTTTCCCATCAACTGTGACCGTGTCTATCTCTACAACATTGCCAGGTGACCTCAACTCTACCTCGGCTTTGAATCTGTACAAACAATCATAAGAATCAGACCACTTACCAAATAGTTTGTCTGCTGCCCTCTGTCTCCCATACCACACAGTTTGGTAGTTGATATCAACGCCGTACTTGTCATCAAGAAACTCCTTAACTGCAGTAGCCCCCATACTTGGTTTTTTCTTCAATAGAGGTATAGCCATCTGTGCAACCCAACCCAGAGAAGTCATCTTGCTTTCAACCCAATTAATTGATGGACACTTGTGGTCATCACTGTTGATCTGAATCTGCACAAGCACAACAAAACATATAGTGTTAGAAACCAACTCAAAGAGACATCCTAAATTAGTTCAAAAATGCAATGCTACAAATCAAAACAAATAGTTCAAAAATATACCCTGACACTCTTATCACGTTGAGTCTTAGCTCTAATAACCCAAGGACAGCCAGCTGCCTTGCAATATCCAGTGAACCTGCCTTTGTCAGACTTCTTAGTCCCAAACTCAAAATCTTTCACAATGGCATGCTGCCTAAGTGTCATCCTAAAATCATCCATACAGGGATAGTGTGTGCCAACTGACATATCAGGAAGGTCCCTATCCCAGTCAGCCATAGGCTCAGTAGGCGCTGTGTCATCAACAGGAATTGCAGCATCTTCCATCTCCCTTTCAAGTTCCTTAGAGATGGTAGGGATGGGAATTTCCTCTGTAGCAGCTTCCTCAGCCCTCTCATGAGCTTCTTGGAACCCCATTGCCTCATAAACAACATCCTTATTAGCCATTGCATTTGCCTCACCATCCTTAGCTTCATCTTGTATGATAGTTAGTGTAGCCCAGTCTACTGGAACTGCCTCATTACCATCCTGTGATGGAGAGGTACAAGTATCAGCAATGCCTTCTGAATTAGGTCCAACATAAGCATCAACATTGGTGACACCAGACCTAGGAGGAATGCCACTGTCATTTGTCTCATATCCATCCTTTGTAGTAACCTCAACAACAATGTATGCCACCCTTTCCTTCCATTTCTCCTCTATCATTTTTTGCCAGTGCTCATCCCTTCTAATTTTCCATTCAGAGCCAATAGTATCACTGTCCAAAACCCATATTGACAATGTCTGGCTAGGTCTCCAAATAATCTTTGCAGCCATATCCTCATGAAACAGAGCTAGACTGTACCCAACACTCCTATCCAGCCATAACTCATGTTCTTGGTCAGACATTTCAACAAGCCCATCATCCCCAAACACAGCAGTGTACTTAGCAACTTTAAGAAGTAGCCTAAATGCATTACCAGGTTTGATCCTAGCATGAATGTAAACATAAAAGGTTGCATTGTTAGCCAAGTACATCATATACCCAGCCCAGCCGTCTTGTTACGAGAGACTCACCAAGGGGGGCAGCCGTCAGGTTCCATGGTCACAGCTTAGGATTGAGCACCTACTACATCACCCGCCTACGAAAAACATCAACACACAAGCATGTTGAGGCCACAAACCAAGATTGCAGTTAAAATCAATATGATTGAAAGGAAATAGATGGCCTGCAATGTGCATGGAAATTAAAAAAATTTAAATTTAAATGGTCCAAAATAAAAACAAACGTCGCTGCTGCTGCCAATAATAGCCATGGCAATAGATGGCCGTGCTAGATGCAACGCCGTGCTAACTGCAACCAGATGGCTGCCGCCGCTGCTGCCTAATAATAGCCATACGCTTATCTTATTCCAAGATGATCTAACATTGCAGGTGGATTCAGCATGCATTTAAATTCATTAAATCAATAAATAAGCGAAAGCACAGCACTCAGGAAGTAAATGCTTTCCACAAAAACAGGTCCATCATTTATACAGGAACAAACTTATCACGTGTTGTGGTGGAAAGCTGGGAACAAATTGGCATGTTCTTATAAGGCTATGACAACGTAGCATCATAAGGCAAATAGGTCCATCATGCAATGCCCAGTCCCGACAAAGCAAGTCGGATCGCAACAAGCTGGATTCAGATTATCAAATGAAATTGACTCTCTCAATGAGGAGTTTCATTGCACAGTTTCACATACAAGCTCTAGCAATTAATGTATATGTGGTGTTGTGATCTACTGTATAGAATATATTCTTATTCAAACGACAATGAACAAAATCCTATCACAGTCCTAATTATTTGACAGACTAATTTTAACAGAGACAAAATAAACAAAATATTAGGCTATATGTAGGAAAAAATAATACAGATATAGTACTGCAAAAAATGCTCCTATGCAAAACAACGAACAGTTGGTGGACATGGCAAACTGCTGCAGCAAACAAGATGAACTGACCATTTCAGTTCACAGCAAAGAAGCTCGTCCGCACGAAAATCAAATGAACAACGAGTATGGTGGTGGCAGCGCATTTGGCCGCACGAATGGAGCTCGTCCGACGGTGCATTTCCAGGTGATGCTTCTTCTTGCGGTGGGAGACGAGCAAATCCTGTGCGCGCTCATACCAGCCAGCAGGGCTCGTAGCTGCGCACGACGAAGCTCGTAGCCATCGCGCCCATGCTCGGCAACCTTCGCCTCCTCTGGACAGAACCGCCGGCGGCCCTCCCCTCCACTAGAGCTCGAGCAAGACGCCACCCTCTGCCAGGTCGAAGCTCGCGGCTCGTGGAGCCCGCGTCGGCGCTCGAACTCCCATCGGAGCCTACGGCGGCGGAGCTACGCGTCGCGCTCGCGTCAAAGCCCGCGACGGCGGAGCTGCGTCTCGTGCTCGCGTCGGAGCCTGCGGCGGCGGAGCTGCGCGTCGCGCTCGCGCCGGATCTCGCAGCGGCGGAGCTGCGTCTCGTGCTCGCGGCGGCCTCGCGGCTCGCGGAGCCCGCGATGGCGGAGCTCGCACCCGCGGCTCGCGGAGCCCGCGGCGGCAGAGCAGGCACCCGCGACGGCGGAGCCGTGGCCGACGGAGTGAAGAAAAGGCAGCGAGTATACATGCACGGCGGGATCCCCCACACAAAACATCGAGTATGCATACATGCACGACAACGGGATCCCACGACAACATGCATCAGAAGCTGGCTAATAGCCATGGCAGCACCCTAACCCTACCTCGGGAAAATTAGGGGCCGGCGAGGGGCGGGGGTGGGGAAAGGGCAAGACTAACCTGCCTTGCATTCGGGGATGCGGAGGTGCAGATCCGCGGGAATCCGGCCACCGTCGTCGCCGTCGTGGTTGGGTCCCCGCCGTATCTGTCGCCGCCATGGAGGGAAGAGTGAGTCGGGGAAGGAAGAGTCAGGGGTGGAGACGCCGAGTCAGGGAAGGACGGGTCCGGCCGCGAGCAATACAGAATGAGGGCAGGGGCAGGGATGTCTTTTCCCGTGGCTGATCCTCCATGGCAGGCTGACATGGACAGCCACGACGTCAAAACGGATAAATATGTAGCATTCATGGGACAAATCTTTAATTGCCATTCTAAGAGGGGCAACTGGAGAGGTGGCAACCAGAAGGAGGGCAAATCTTTAAATATCCCGTTTTGGTTGAGTGTAGGGCTTAGGTTGTTTGAGTTTGAATTCAAACTTTTCATTTGAATTTGACCAAGTTTCAAAGCTCTGAAAAAAGAAACTGTTTTCTTTTTGACCTTTTTCTTCTTTCTCCTTTATAGCCCAACACTAGAGCCAGCGCACCATATGTTTTCGCAATTCATCGCTGCCGGCCAGGTGGCAGCTGGCCGCACGCCGACCAGGCGACCCCCCCCCCCCCTCCGCTGTTTTGATTACGAGGCCCATCAAGCACGCGGCCCATCCATCGAAGCAGGCAGCTCGGTTCGCTCGGTTCATAGGTACGTACGTGTTCCTATTTGTTTCTTTTTTATTTATTTCTTTTTTATTTTTGCCTTTTATTTTCTTTTTTCTGTGTTTTTTTCTTTCCCATCTTTTCTTTATTTATCTTTTGTTTATTTCTTGTTTATTTTCTAGTTATTTTTTTTGTCTCGTTTCTTTGCTTCTATTTAGGTTATTTATTTTCCTTTCTTTTCTTCTATTCTTTTTTCTTTCCTATTTTCCTTCTTCTCTTCTTTTTTTCCTATTCTTTTTTTATATCATTTCATTCATTTATTTTGTTTTGTGTTTTTCATGTATTGTACATATGATGTTACCTGTTATTTTTATCGATGTTCATGTAGTCTTAATGTGATGTTCTACGATGAGTTTTGTGATGTTTCGTGTAGTATACATATGATGTTCTATATTTAGTTATGTTCATGCAGTCTTAAGATGATGTTCTATGATGAATTTGTGATGTTCGCGTAGTATACATATGATGTTCTATTTTATATTTAGCGATGTTCGTGTAGTCTTAATATGATTTGTTCTATGATGCATTTCTGATGTTCAGGCAGTATACATACGATGTTCCATGCTATATTTAGCGATGTTCATGTAGTCTCAATGGGATGTTCCGATGTATTTGCGATGTTCGCGCAATATACATGTGATGTTCTATGCTATTTTATGCGATGTTCGTGTAGTGGTAACATGATGTTCCACGATTATCTTTAAATACAGATTCATCATGAGAAAAATATTTTTTTAAAAAAGTTATTAAAATATATCCATGTGAGATCTAGTTTTTTTTAAAAAAAAGAGGTTTATAACCTCGACTTTTAAGAAAGCCATAGTATGGTACAGACTGGGGAGACCAGTTTTACATAATGTTCACACCACTGTGAGATAGAACAAAATAAAGAAGAGCACACTAAATTTTGCCAACGTCAGTGGCCGTCGTAGAGCTTGGTGTGAAATCCTTCATCCAGCGCAAAATGTCATCCTTCATCTGAGAGCAGTGCAGTCGCCCATCCTCCCTAAGCAGCGGTTCCCACTTCTGCATGTATGATAAGGCAACATATACAACATCAGCTGGACGCTTGGGAAACTTGTGTTCAATACACATCTTGTTCCTGTTATTCCAGATGGCCCAAGCAAAGCCTGCAAACACAAATAGAGTCAATTTGACCGGCTGGGGCCCCTTGCCCGATAACCAAGTTTCAGTGAGTTCTTTAACAGAATGGGGATAGCTTTCCCATTTGAAAATGTCTTTCAGAAAACCCCAAATCATTTTGGAAATGCAGCAATTAAAGAAAATGTGATTAACAGACTCCTGCCCATCACCCAGGCAGCAGTCCTCCCCTCCTTTCCAACCCCTTTTAGTTAAGCTCACAGCACATTGCAATTTGTTATTAAAAATCCGCCATAAGAAAATTTTGATTTTCAAGGGAACTCTGCATTTCCAGATATGGCCAGCCAACCTGTTAAACCCCCTTCCATTTAGGATGAACCTATACAGGGATTTAGTGGAGAACAGGCCCTTGTTCTCTAAGCCCCATACTATGATATCAGGTTGGTCATCAGTGAGAGTAATTTTGTCAAGCTCTTCCTTGAGCTCAAATCAAGTTTTAGCTTCCTATATTGACAGAGCTCTCTTGAAGTCAACAATCCATTCATCCACCTCCCAACAATCAGCTACTGAGGATTCAGGATCTCGTACTAACTTGTATAAATTTTCATATGCAATTTTCAGAGGAACATTCCTCAGCCAACAATCTTGCCAGAATCTACAGTTTAACCCATTTTTAACTTTAAAAATGGCCCCCCATTTAAAAAAGTGCTTGACTTTATGCAAGCCTTTCCAAAACTGGGAACTGCCTCTGTTAGTAGCTGAAAAGAAAGAGCATCCATCCAGGTACTTGGCTTTGATTACTTTGAACCATAGTTCATCAGGTTCCTGTAGGATTCTCCAAATCCATTTGGTTAACAGGCAATCATTCATTATTCTAGTGTTAATTATCCCTATCCCTCCTTGGTCTCTGGGTTTGCTGACCATTTCCCACTTAGCCATATGGTATTTGAATTTCCTATCAGCCCCCTGCCATAGGAAATTGGCTCTGATACTGTCCATTTGCTTGTGTGTACCATCAGTCAACCAGTAAAACCCCATGCAATAGAGTGGGATACTGCTAAGACAAGTATTGGTTAGGATCAGACGCCCCCCTGAGGTGAGATCTAGTTTTGAAGAGTTTATTTTCAGGAACACGATGGTGCAATTGGTTTTTAATTTTGATATTTGGTTTAGGAGCTACGGCTTTTTTTTCTTCTTCAAAAAGCATGAGATTGAGTTGATGTCAGCATTTTTGTTTGTTAGTGCATGGACAGTTGATTTTAGTGGGACCTGGCCTCCGGCGCAGAGCTCCGGCTCCCGCCCCTGGGCAACCTCGTCCAGGTCTTCCTCTCCGGAGATCCGCTCGCGTCGCCGCCGTCGGACTGGGTGGCGGTCGCGACCCAACTCTATGGCAACCGGGGGGCGCGGAAGTCCTTCTTCTGGCGGCCCGGGGACGCCGCCTGGAGCGTCCTGTCCGAGCAAGCCACCGCGGGGATCGACACCGTCGCGTTCCACGGGGGGAGGATATACTACATGGACTGCAGGTGGGTCCTCGTCGTCTGCGACATCAGCTTCGCGCCGCCGCGCATCTGGCCCATGAACATGGGTGGATATATGTTCCGGCGCTGCAGCTGCCAACCCTACCATGGCGTGCGCGGGGCGCAGATGGTGACGTGCGCTGGCGAGCTGCTGCTCGTCATTCTGCGCGTGGTGGGCAGCCACCCGTCCTTCGCCGAGGTGTATAAGACGGAATGGACGCAGGAGAATATGCTGGAGCTCCGCGACAGAGTGACGGACCTCGGCGACCACTCTCTCTTCCTCGGTCGCGGCGAAAGCTTTGCCCTTTCTGCCAGGGAGTACCCTGCTATCAAGAGAAACCATGTCTACGGTTTGGCAATTCAAGCAGGTCACGGTGACGGCACGCTAACAGAGTGGGCATTTGTGTATGACCTGAGCTCAGATACTTTGAAAGAAATTCACCACCCGAAAGAGCTCAGGGAGGACGGGAACGGGACCAAAATTTGGCGGCCACTTTACTGGTTATGTCTCAGAAGCTCATACAAGAAGAACCAGCAACAATAAACTCTGCAGCTGGTTCCAAGCTGCTCCTAACCTATTTGCTACTAGATGCATTTTGGCCTTTTGGGCGTGTGCAATACAAGAAACACGCACTTAAAATATATCTAGTAGCTAGGGCTCAAGCTTCAAATGCAAGTATATATGAACTTATAAGATCATATGAGACCTGTACAGTCCTATTTATGATCTTTATTTTGTCAGAAGGTCTGACGGGACCAATTGGTGGCCACATTACAATTTACAATTACCGATTCTGGCATTCGTGACTGATGCTTGGGAAATTCTGCTAATCTATCCGAGGTGCCAAATTTTACTGTTGGAAAGATGAATTTATGAATGCACTATGAAAACATTCAAGGTGCTCTGAAATACATTCAGCATATCAGCACTTGGAGCTCTGCTAGATGGTGATTAACCTCTGTGCCTACTCACTGTTTGTCATCTGATTTGATGCATTTGTCCTGTTTGCAAAGGGGTTTCCTGCCACCAAGAGAAAGTATGTATACTGTGCAGACGGATATCACGAGCAACACTACTATGTCTGTGTTCCATTTGAAATCATGCTTTTTATAAGGAATTCCCTACCCTGAAGAGCTTATGGAAGATGGGAATCGGCTGAATACTGAAGTGGCAGTGAACTGAAGTCATTGGGATTTCAGATTTGGGAATAAGTTACATCATGCATTCAATGGCTTGTTCAGAATGTAGTAATCTCCTTACAGTCACTGTTTGGAACAGAGGAGTGCCCTTGTGAAATTCCATTTAGTGCCATGCTTTCCAAATGGAGAAGGAAAGAGTATCGAATAAATTTCTACCACAAGTAGTGTTTAGATTCGATCAGAATAGCATCAGTTGATGTCTGCTTAAATTTCTTCCTTCAGACCTTTGTACATGAACAGTTTACCTTATTTATTTATAAGTAAAGATATTCAGTAGGGCTCTCATAGTATTCTCCTGAAAAAAAAGAAAGAAAGATCAAATGCATGATGCCAACCTTCCGTGTCCTCTTCATGTTGTTATTATAAAACTTTGTACTTGATTTGAATGGGAAATTGTTAATAATTAGCATCCTCTTTGATCATTAATTCAGACACAAACAGATCTGTTTTCTGCATTTTCTAACTTTACCCTCTCTTTTTCTGCATATATATTTGCACATGATGACTACTGGTTTGTTCAACTTGGTTAGTTTTAATAATGTAGTTTAACCTAAGTAATTAAAATGTTGAACATAACATGTCATTCTTTAACAAACGCCATACTTTTCGCAAAACTGAACAAACAACCCAATTTCCTTCTTGCACCCACCAAAGTATTATATATTTATCCATATGTTGGTATAAACCCTCTGGGTATCCAAGTACTCACAGTACTGCCGTTAAGCTGTTTCAGGTTACCAACGATCAAGATGGCCATTTGACTCAATCAAGTTAGATCGAAGGCATACTAGCTGACGAGATGGGCGCCTCATTCTGCTTCATGTAAAGCTCGAAGAGTGACTAAAAACCGAAGAGTCTCAAGGCCTAGTATAGACTGTGGTGGCCTTGATAATAAAATCTCCTCTTCTGTTTGAGACTTACTTTCTTCCATCTAAACTTAATAAAATATTTATGTTGTTCTTGTATCGTGAATGTAACGATGGTTTGGGAACGCTCTTGAAATGTGAATATCGAGTTAGTGGAGATCAGAGGTTTACCTTAGTTCGAGTTAATCGAATGGACAATACTCAAGTTAAGTTAATTAATTGACCAGGGTCCTTGCACCCTTCTTCCTAGCAAGGGGCCAAGGTTCTGTTCAGAGGGACTTACTGAACCAAGTTCTGGCCCATGTTACAAAAAGAAGAGGATCAACCTTTAATGAAGATGGGATGCAATACTATTGAAGCAGTCGCGATGGAGGTGTTTGCAAGACACGGCTGGCGATTTACCAATAGGCTTGCATTTTAGTTGTGGTTTCTCGAATACTTTTTGTTCTCGTCATGTCACAAAACTTTATTTTTAAGATACCTTTTTTTTTTTGCTCTAGTCTGTATTAAGGAACAACCATATGCATTGGTCGATGCAGAAGCTGGGATATTAATATATTCCCTTTTCTAAAAAAAAGCAAGGGGTGGCTCCTGTAGTCCTGTTCATCAAGAGCTCGCTCCTAGTTTAGCCCCGTTTGTCTTTCACAAAGGGTGCTGTGCCTTGATACTTCTTCCAATCCGATCATAATTTCTTGCAGAGCCGCCGTCCCTGATATTTTAGGTGGGCCAGTGCAAAAAATCAAAATGAGATCCTATGTATAAAAACAGTTACTTTTAAAATCCTATTAGTAGTATAACATTTTGATTATATCTTGCCAAAAAATATATGGACTTCAGCTCTGCAAATTGAAGGAATCTGCAACTGAGTTCAAAACCTGGACAAGTTGAAGTAGTCCTGACAAACAAACTACTGGAACAAAACATTCATTACAACAGATTTAGGAGCATGTGACATCATCCCAGGAAGTAGCTGAAGGTGAAACAATCGCACAACCACAAGCATTAGTGTTTCTTGTTGGAAACAAAGAAAACATCACCACCAGGAGGGATTTCTTGATGCATGGGGAAAATCTGTGCAGCACACACATACAGACCGAGATCTAGAACACCAGTAGCAGGACAGGAGTTTGGGCATCTCAATCAATAGAACATCATTTACAGGACCTTTAACAGTTAACATTGCACCCAACAAATAACTTAGCCTTCTTAAAAAATGCTACTATGCCACACCACCACTAACCGCATATCTATTCTGGAGCGGTTACAAACAGGAAGTGCCAAAAATTAATCAACTATACCTCACGCTCGAGGTCCACATTTACCTACCGGTTAACATCCACAAGCCTAGCACAGCACCAAATAAAATGGGCCCAGAATCGCAGAGGGCAACCAGAGCAGAGGCTAAGGGCCTGTATAGTTCCCAAAATTTTGCAAATTTTTTTAAGATTCCTCATCACATCGAATCTTTGACGTATGCATGAAACATTAAATATAGATAAAAAATAAAATTAATTACACAGTTTAGACGAAATTCACGAGACGAATCTTTTAATCCTAATTAGACCATGATTGGACACTAATTACCAAATAACAACAAAAGTACTGCAGTACCATTTTCTAAAAAAATTCGCGAACTAAACAAGGCCTAACCAATTTACCAAAGACCATTTACAAAATACATCATGTTGCTGATATCCTCAAGGATCTATATACTGCACTCCTCTGTGAACCGCTGAAGGTGGGAGCACAGAATAGTAAACAGTAACAGTGATCCCATTGAGGATAGCAGCAGCAGATTGCAATTTTTGAAATACCCTCGTGTCGGCATCTAGAATGGCGCTGTAGACATGATGAGAAGAAGATTTGTGACTACGTGTTTAAATCCGGATGGTGTACAAAGTGGACACAAAGATGTATACTGATTCGGGCTGAATGTCCCTACGTCCAGTGGGTGCTGCTTTTCATGTTACTCTGCACCAGGGTGCTTGTAGTAGGGGTTACAAGTACTTTGAGAGAAGGAGGAGCTCCCAGATCTCTGGTATGTAGGTTTCGAGTGTTGGTTGATGTGTGCTCTGATGAGTCGATCAGTTCGTCTCTTCGTCGATGCCCCTAGATGGGGTCCATGTCTCCCCTTTTATAGCTTTAAAAGGGGAGGGCTCAGGTTATAACTTGTGGTAAAGGTAAAAAGATGAGAAAAAGAAAGAAAGAAAAGGCTTAGAGCGTATGTTGTCTTCCTCCTTATCCGGTGGGGATGGCCGACCCTGTAGCATAAGGACACCATGGCCCTCGAGTCCAGGCTTCTCCATCAACTGCTGATACGTGCTGTGGCCATGCGGGCGCATGTTCCTTTGTACCATCGAGGATGGACGGGGTGTGCTCTCAAATTCACGTAGAGAGAGATTAGGTGGCACAGTGGTCGTTGCCCCCGTTGTTGTAGAGACGTGGGCACAAATCGTGGCTGGAATGACCGTAGTCGTATCATTTCGTACCACGGCTCACATGCCCCCGTACACTGTGCGCGTTCGCGCACGTCCCATTTGCGGAGGTGGATGTCGTGGTGGAGGCCCACATGGCTCCCAGTTGCGCCCGAGGGCCTTACGCGTCCCTCAGGCGAGGCAGAAGTATGCCGAGGGGGTCAAGCGCTCCCATGCTTACATCACAAGGGTCGGGCAAGGCGGAGATTGTTTCTGACAGGCCAAGTGCGCCTGATGCCTAGCGGCTGGATCGAGCGAGACGGAAATTGTTCGCTGAGCCTCGGATGGTCAACACAGATTGCGCCGTTTACTTCCTTTAGTTGGGTATCCCTAATATTGATCCTCAACACCTTATCAAAGGGGCAAAGAAATGGTGCGAGACGATGGACACTACTATGACCTATGGACCACCTTTCACAAATAAATTATCTACAACAACAAAAAGTAATGGATGGATCACTCTTGATCCTCCACATTCTGGATTTTGCAAGAAAAATGTTCCGTAGTATTAACTTGATGATGTGTCCACCTCCTTCCCATGATCTTCATTTATTGTTCTTCGCAATCTTTTCAACCATATGTCATAGTCCATTGGGTAGGTTCCGCAAAGGCTGTCAACATAATCCGCAAAAGCTTTTAACACTGCTGAGACGTCGCCTAACTTCTGCTGTATAACTCTCCTCGACCACGATGTCTCCCTCCACTGAAGGGCACTTTCAACCGAGTCAAGCTCTGGGCAAACTCCACCGCAAGAGAAATATAGAAGATAGATTAAACTTTCTGCATCAGATGCTGAACATAGCTTGCCTTCCTGGAGTGCAAACGTAGATGAGAAGAACAGATTCATTACAGGTCGTTCCCTATCTTCTAGGATAGCATGACCCCATCCAATAAGCACAAAATATGGATGGCTTGAACCATTATTGACACGGATCACATTCTCTGGCCGGATATCACTGTGACGGACTCCTGCAGATGCTGCTGCAGCAAGAGCAGATAAACAGTCATGGCAACATCTCAGTGCCTCCTCAACACCGAACAATCCATTCCATATCAGATTTGAAACGGTCTGACCAACTGGTGAGGTGACAAGAATTGGAGTACTGCACCATGGATGACCACAATTTCCATTTGAGTTAGGCTTATTGCATGTGCCTGGATGGATGACCCGCCCAGAAGATGCCATTTGTGGTATATATCTGCTAGAAATGCCTCTTTGCTTCATCGAAGACAGTACTTTGGTCTGCCTCTGCACTTGGTACCAGGAATTCATATCCTCCCATGCTGGTTCCAAATGAGACGGGCTGGAGCCTACATACAGTAAATAAGTTTTGGTAGGTTCTTCTACAGGAGTAGAAGTATAAATAGGAGGATCACTGTCTGTTAGGATGTCATTGATTTGAAAACCTTTCTATATGTAAGCATCATCCATCAATACAACAGATCCTATTTCAAGCTTCAAGGTTTCCTGTGGTTTCACATCAACAGCTTGTTCCTCCTGTACTTCGACAATTTCAGGAGAATGACTTCGCTGTTGGAACTGAAATAAACCATGACCATTAGCTTGTCTGTCAACTAAATGTCTTTCTGATCTTCGACTTTGTAGCCTTGAACTATGTTCTGTGGCAAGTTCATCAAGAGAATACTTAGGTTCTCCATAAAATTGGATCACCGAGAGGAATATAGCCATGAGAACTTGAAGGGTCCCAATGTCTCCCCAGTTAGCATTCCCAAGTTTGTTCCATACTCGATCTATAGAAGAAACTGAAATCTTGGCATGTTTCTTTATCCATTCAGCAGCACAGTAATAAACATTGTTCAGATCAAAATCCAGCTTGTTCAAATCTCCTTGGACCTTTACCACTCTTCCAAACTGTGAATCAACAAGAAGCAAGTAAATACAATCTGAATTGCGAAGAACAGTGGAGGATCTGCTAAGGCTTCGAGATAGTAGGACACGCAAAGCAAAGAACAGTGCCTCCCCTAAGACAGCAGGAGATGGCCCCTGGTCACCCTGAGCAGAAACCATTCCAATATCAGGTCTCAACAAAGCCAACACGACAATATGATCCCATCTTCCTTGTGAATGCTTCAAATTCTTCAGCAGTACAGAAGTTGCACAAACACCATCGAGTTTTCCACTGCTAATAGCCTTCTCAGCAGGATAAAACTTGGAACTTGAGCTGTGTATACAGGCAACTGAGGAAGGCATTGCCTCATCAGGGCCCCAGAAAGCTCCCCACAATCCTTTAATGCCTGCATGAAGGAAATCCTCCAAAGCAAGATATCCAGTAGCTTCAAAAACATCTGATGTTGACGCATATAGAGCATTTGGCATCCTTACTAGCTGCTGAAAAGTAACACCCTCCAGAGCATAGTCAAAATTCTGTAATTCAGTAAGGTCGAAAGGAACATCAAAAGCTGGCTTCCTGAAACCAGAGTCTTCACTGTGACCAGAGAACCAATCCTCAAGGCTTGAAGTTAAAAGTTCACTGTCCACGAACTTCCGGAGAAAATCTTTGCATGTTGATGATGAGAAATTACGGCGTCGACCTCGTGAGGAAGTACTAGACTTTTTTGGCACTGAACCGACTGATATATGGTCAGGTGATTGGTCTGCAAAACAACGTCAAATCCCTCAGTTACTAAGTGTTAAGTTTGTATGCAATGGATGTTCAAGTAACTCAATATAAAGACTTCGAGAAATTATAGGATCCAAGTTGAGAAATCAAACAGTAAGTAACGTATAAACAATATGGTACTGAAGATAGCAAATCCAGCACGAAACAAAACTTGACAAGGAAAAAATGACACCTACAAGTTACCTTACAAAGATTGCCTACTAGGTTTAGTCAATACATACATACCAAAAAGAGTACAATCATATATGGGCATGAATTAAATATGGACCCAACAAGTCCATACAGGTCAAAGAAAAATATAGAAACTTAAATATGGACCCATTGTTCAGGACAATTAGGATCAGAGAACGATCACCAACTTACTAACAAAAACAACTTCTCAAGTCAACCTCAGTTTACAACAATAATTACCAGAAACCCAAGAATTACTGAAATAACCAAATATGACTAGTAACTTTATTTATGGGACAACCAGAATTCTGAGTAACCAAATGTAGTAATCCCATCCTATCCTTCATTCCTTCTACAAAACTTTACACGAACATAGCGACTAAATAGATGGATTGTTCTGTGGAAATCGTGCCACATGATCATGTCCATGTGTGCTTGCTCAGTTGTTGCTCCTAATACTTCAGTATCAATTGGCAACAGTCAACGCAATATTTGAACACCCAAAAAGAAACTGTGAAACCTGTCAGTGTTAAAGATTTTACCATGGTAGCCACTGCTACAAAGGAAATGTAGATGTTTACCGTTTCAAAATATATGATAGCAACTTCAGCTAGAACTGAACTGAATTGACATTCCTACATTTTCCACAAAAACTAAGAAACTTAGGAGGCTAAATGTGCAGTGAATTCTAAACTTTGGTATTGTTCAACTGCACTTGTGACTCGCAAGACGTGGATAGTAATTTATGTAGTATAATTTTGAAACTAATCCACGGGAGTGTTCTTGCTTTCCTTTCTGCATAGTAGAATACCCATGTCAATTTCGTTCACTGGTCGGACACATGATACTCAAACCTAACAGAGTCGCGTAATCCTATAATTGAATCGGCCTGACCTTAAAATAACTTAATCTTATATGCATACTGCAGGCATACATATCACCAGCAAAACATTCACAGGAAGCCCATATGGCCATATAGTATGTAAGAGGGTTTAATTCCACTCCATATTAAGCACACAAGGGTGTGAAGCCATAACTTGGCGATGCCAAATCGAACCTTCGCCTGCTGCTCTCCCAAATCCCACCGCCATATATCCACTCAACAAAGAATCAAGCAAAAAATAGAATAAAAAAAATCAAAGAGCAGCACAGGCATTCCACCCAGAATTTGTTGTACAAATGTATTGTACTGCTTCGACAAAGGTGCAGACCCCAACCGGGGATAAAATTCCGGTCACGTCTAAACTCGTATAGCTTGGGGAAACCCGGCGGCAGATCTAGAACGAAGGAAAGCTTTCCCAAAGGAGGAATCAAAGTCCAGCAGAGAGAGAGCTCGGAGCCGTACCTTCCATGAGGCGGCCGGGTCGTCGTCCTCCTCCGCCAGGGCGGGGCCGGGCCGGGCCGGCGGCTGCAGGGGCGATAGATTGGAGCGCCTGCTGCTGGAGCTAGAGCAGGGCGATACTCCCAAGTCCCAACTGCCTCCGCGCTCCGTGGTGGCTGGACCCTGGACGGCAGCCCCCCAAACTCACTCCAAGAAAAGACATCCGCGTCTCCCGCCGGCACCAGGCCGAAGCAGATAGAAAAAGGTGGGATTTTTATTCGGCTTCTTCACAGTCTCCACCGATCCCCGGTCCCCGGATTCCGGTCCGGTGGTGAGCACCGCACACGCACGCGCACTGCGGAACGGCGAACTTGAGCCGGAACTGAGCAACTGACCGACTGATTGCCCGCCCCGTTCCGTTCCCCAGTGTGTGTGTTTTGTTAAGGCCTTCTTCGGTTTTTTTTTCGGAGGGCATGGAATAATTCCGATTGCTTCACTAATCACTACTCCATCTATTTAGTCATTTGATACTGAAGTATTAGGAGCAACAACTGAGCGCATCATCTGATCTGATTGCTTGTTCTTTGGATGTGGCGAAGAGCGTGACCATACAATATGGTGTAGCAGAGGAGAAGTGTGACCTCTATATGTCTCTTTTTTTTTTTTTGTTGAAACACTCCTCTCTTTTTTTATATCTAGGAAGGCATTTCTGCGGGTCTGTTTGATACAGCTCAGCTTCACCGATAAAGCAACTTTAGTTAGCTTTGGCTCCAAAAGCAGTTTTTTTTTGGTAGATTTGAATTTATTTTAATGAGCTATTTGGTGAAACAGCTTCTTCCGGTAGACAAAAGTATGAAATGACTAAAATACCCTTTTTTTCTTTTTTTTTCCTCCATCTCTTATCCATTCAGCTGGTCGCACGGAGCCTCGAGCTCATCCCACGGCGCCGCCCCGCCTCGTCCTACTCGCCTTCGACGTTTCCCGTCCCATCGCCCTCGCCTCATCCAACTCGCCCCCGCCCCTGCCTCATCCAGCTCGCCCCCACCCCTGCATGGATAGAAGCTCATCCACGCCGGAGGGCCGCGCTCACCCGAGCCACCCGCCGGCGCTCAAGCTGCGCGCAAAGGGCACCATGATGGCTGCACCCTGGCGCTCCAGCTAGCGAGTCCGCCCTCGCCCGACGAGGCTGCACCGACGAGGCTCCGTCTCCTTTGCCTGCACCGGCATGGGGTCAAATCTGCACAAGGCCACGCTGGGCCCATCCGAGTGCGATGAAGCTAGGCAAAGCTGGTTTTTTTCAGCTTCCTCCGGCACCCCACACTTGTATGTGAGCGCATTGATTTTGCGGAGCTTCTTCAGTGAAGCAGGGACGTAGCTAGCAGGGGGGCAACCCGGGCTCAAGCCCCCCTACTGCTGCCGAATACATGGAGCCCCCCTTGATTTGTTAGCCATGGATGAAGGTGTAAGAGCAGCTGCTAGAGGTAGAAGATGACCTTTCAGCCCCCCTTGATTATTTCCTGGCTTCGTCCCTGCAGTGAAGCGCTTTGAAAAGCACCCGTTTTAGTAGAGAAGCAACAAAATAACTTTGTGAAGCTGTTCAGTAATCTCTACCAAACGGGGCCATAGAGATAACATTCTTGCAACGGCGGTACGTTAGCCTTTTGGCTTAGCGTAGTTAGTGTTATTAATATTTTTACGGAAATGCTCCTGCTCGGGCAATGAACTTACCGCGTGGGCAATGAACGTACAATGCATATCAGCGTTTCAAATTAAAAAAAACCTATACATTGAAATTTGCAACTATATATATATATATATATATATATATATATATATATATATATATATATATATATATATATATATATATATATATATATATATATATATATATATATATATATATATATATATATCTGAAAGGAATATTATGAGAAAACAAACGGGTGCGTGTGTGTGCTGTATTGTATTGACGTCGACACAATGTGAACCTGCACACCTCTGTCCCCACTACAATCACACGTACGTATAGACTGTAGCTCCAGACAAATAACCAGGTCTCTGCCTGCCTTGTCGATGAATGGATGAACATAGCTAGGGTTGTTTATTTAACAAACATGGATGAAATTAAAAATAACAAACATGGCATCATAGTGTCATCCCTTATTTAATTCCTAGCTATATCATTTCTTGTCGATGAATGGAATGGTCGATGAACGTACAAATTAGTGTGTTGCTCGATCATAACGCTGCTGCTTTTGTTACCGCGCGGAAGGCCTCCTTCATCACTTTGAGCTTCTCAGCCGGTGGCGCCGCGACAACCAGGTCGGCGGCTTTCTCATAGGAAGCCGCCATGCTCTCGACTTTCTTCTCGTTCCCGGTTTCTTCGACCCGGGCGAGGGCGAGCGAGACATCCAGCCTCTCCGCCATGGCAGCCTCTTGGACCTCGGACTGCTTCGCGGGTGGAGCGGCGGCGACGACGCCATCAACAGCTTGCCGCATCTTCACGTCCATGGCGTCTAAGGCCTTCAGGGCAGCCTTCCATTTCGCCGGTGGATCGGCGGCTTCTACGAGCGTGACAGCAGCGACGAGGAGGATGAGCAGGAGGATCTTGGCCATTGCCATTTATTTGTGTGCTAACAATTGGTTGGTTGAGACAGACGATTCAAGGCAGATCGAGACGACGACGTTGCGGGACTATGTTATTTTATATATGTTGCTCGATGACATTTCTATAAATAGTGGATGGTGATGTATAGCGTAAGGCCAAGGGACATTATCTGGACTCTGGTGAACGTCTCCTTAGGGTCCAAAATTAGCTAGCTAACCTCCATGCATTGCGTGCCTGGTGTTGGGGGGTGTGCTGCATAGTTCATGCCCCCTTCTCCTTCTCATCTTGACTTAGCACGTACGAGCCATGATACTGGGCTTCGTTCTAAAGGAATACACAATATTCCAAAGATGACAAAGGTATTTCCAGCACATCAATCTCTACAGCTAAAACATTTGTAGGAGAATCGTCCATGCCCGGCTTCGCTCGCCTCCCCCGAGCCATCGCTCCACCCGGCACTTCTAAACACACTCCCAGCATACCCTCCGGTAATCTCGACATCACGGTCGCTTGTCAAATCTCTGCCCCAACTGCCACCTACATCTTCGATCCCTGCCCCCACCTCGCATGCCAGCTCTTCCTCCGCTTCGCCCTAGCCCTACGCTGGCCGCCACCACCACCGGTGCTCCCATGGCCTTTGCGCTGGGCAGCCTCCGTCGTCGATGCCAGCGCCCCAGTGGCCCTTGCGCCGGGCCTCTGCTGCGGGAGGCGGCGCGCTGCCTCCCTCTCGCTCGCTGTGGAGCCGGCCGAGCGAGCCCTGCGGCCGCTGATGCGGAGCTCCCTCTCCCTGGCGCCCCTCCCCCCTGGGCGCGGGTCGTGCAGCGCGACGGCCACCCCCGCGGGCTGCACCGGCGCGGCCGGGTCCCGGCGTCGGCCTATCCTCTCCTCACCCCCGCGGCCGCACACGCATGGTTGCCGAAGCTCGAAGCCGTCGGAGCGCCGCACCCTCTGCCGCTGAAGCCGCGCTCGCCGGAGTTTGAAGCCGATGCCGCCGAGCTATACTGCTCCGCCGGCACCTCCCTCCATCTTCTCCCTCCTCCTTCCGAGCGGCAACCCAACTGGAGGAGCGGGTGCAGCCCGGGCCTTCACTGCCGGCACCTGAGCCCGACACCTTTGCGCCTCCCCTGCTTCTCTTCCCCTCTCTCTCCGCTACCTTTCTCTCCCTTTTCTCGGCAAGAAGCGACGCGCCAGAATCGTGGCCATGGTGTCTGCCTAAGTCAATGGCGAGCACCAGCCACGTCACCCAAGCCATTCAGGATGCGCCACCTCCACCTTGCGGGACAAACGTGGTAGCCACTGTGTTTCACCTCCTCCCATGCCCTTCCTCTCGTAGATTTGGTGCTCATGGACCATATAGTGGGCATGAGGCAGTCTACAGATCGGCACACAAGACCACAAGCACAGTGCCCAGTTAGCCGGTCAGCTGACTTGACCCCGCGCGTCAGCCATAGGAACAATGCTACACGTACCTGGAAAGTGTACACAGAATATTAAAATGTAACCTTTTTAACTACAAAAATATTCCCGAAAAATTTCTAAATAAACTAGAGTCAGCCTAGATCATACCTAGATACTTGCCACTAATTTTTCATTACCTAAAATTGTACAGATAATTTCCATGTTCCTTCCTTTCACGATTAGTTAGTAAACTTTAGTAATTTATATCTGACTCGTTTTAATTCCGAATTCTGTAATTCCTTCACCATAAATCTTCTAAAATAAAACCCTACATATTTAATCACATATTCCTAATTTTTGGTGCCCAGCTGTTTAACTTATATGTTTCCTCTTACACTAGCAAATTACAGTGCCATAGTGGAACTACCAGATGTTCATGTATTTATTACTGCCCAGATTAGTGTATAACTTATTCTGTGCCCTGCATTTCTAATTATTGGTCCTGTTACCTTTCTAAAAATTCAAGTATGCCTATTATGCTGCCAGATAATTGGTTATTGGTCAAGCAGTGTGAGCCGTTTTTTTTCAGAGAACTGTCCTAAAGTTGCAATTTATATTCAACCCACTACATGATGCAGTTATTGGGGCACAACAGAGGTTAGTGATTACACTACTCAAATTCCTTCATGATTTGGTAGATACAGGGTTGCTTGAGTTAACGTAGCGGTGCATGTTCAATTCTATCTCCAAATCTCCAAAGAGGTATCAGTGTCTGAAATAGGAAAGAGTGATCTGTCAATTGAAAAATAGGGTAGCATGCAAATCAAATATTGAGTTGCACATTATGAAACCATTGTTTTTTTAAGCGTGAGTCATTTACAATTGAGATATCTGATTCTTCTACAAACCGAAATAAATCTCTTAGACTTTGGGAGTTGGGAAATGAATTACACTAATGATTTATGAGAGAATAATATTCTACTTGAACTTACTGTTACAACTAAATCCTATACCCTATGTTGTTGAGCCTCCTATTTTGCAGTGTGAGCATTGTGTTGTTGAGCCTCAAAGGAGATGGTGGTTGTTTTTTTCAGGCTGCTTCTTATATAAGGATAATATATAATACTACCGATTTGGTATCCTGGACACCAAGTCGATTTTGTTCGTTCATTGCTCTCTAATGCCTTACCACTGATATCATATTGATTTTTGTTGTAGTGCGGTTGTGCATGTCAGTCTATCTATGTTCATTGTCCTTTTTTTTCTATTACATATGTGCAGACTAAACGTCTGATGAGAAATTCTAATACAGGAACGTAGAATGAGATGATTCTTCTAATTTCCCTGGCTCCCTGCCTGCTGCCTTTGAGATACCTAAGGATAGGCCTTCTATGCAGGATGGAGCAGCACCCATGATGCACATATCCTTTTTTCCCTGGTTTCTATGTAGATATATTTGGCTTCTTTTTTTACTAAACAGGGATGTTAGTGTGTTCTTCCCTGCTGCTTCTGCTGTTTCCCGGATCATATACATGGTCATATAAAATTATGTAAAACCTAAATTATAGAAAAAAAATATCATTATTTTGTTGTTTTCATGTGCACCCCTAAAATGAAGCCGTAGCGTTAGCACGGGCACTACTGCGCCTTTGTTCTGTTTGGGCACAATCATCCACCCGCCACTATCAAAGATCGAGGCAAAAAAAAAAATATCTCATTGCATAACCGACGATTGTCGTGGAAGAAGATGAGTTTGCCAGGTGGACTTGTTCCCGTTACAACGCACGGGCATGATCCTAATTTGTAAAAAATAATCTTTCTTACATGGAGGAGCCTACTAGCTAGCTTTACTTGGTTCATTATGTTGGTTGGTACTTGCATTGTAGGCTCCCAAATCCGTCCGTGGTGGTGGTTTAGGAACTGGATCGGACGTACTTGGTGATTTTGTAAGCAGTGGTTCAGCGTGGTTCACGATGGGCAATCAGAATTTTAGACTTCTTCCAGTGTTTTAGCATTCAAAATTTAGTATAAATTTTTCCTACTAAATGTCTCCTAGTGAGATTCTCATGTACTATGACTAGTGGTAGTGTTTTATTACTATTTAAAAACATTAGGAGAAGTCCACAATTTTAGTAGTGACGGTCAGCTTGACATGGGATCAAACACTGGTTTAATTTATTCCCAGCCTAATTCATGGTTTATTCCCAGGAGGTTTCATTTTGCCCTTGAAGGAAATTATAGTCTCATGCTAATAAGGATTGAATTTTCATTTCCTGATAGTGTAGTAATTAATTATGTATTTCTAAAATTAATTAAAATCAAATTTTATCTTTCGAAAGTCATGGCTAATTTATTTTTGTGTCATCACATCGTATTGATATTTCTTAAATTGCAACCACCTAGGAGTGGTACATGAATGTCTGCGGGCCCACCATGCCAAGTCAGCTTGCCCTGGGTCAACCTCGGTATAGGGGATGAAAACAGATTGGAAAAAGCCCAAAATGGGAACAGAAATGGGACATGCGAGAATACATAAATGACCAAATACCGAAAGAAATCCGAAATTTAACCTAAGATCATGACATGGCATCGGTGTGCCTATTTGACGTCTTAGCAGCCTTAGCTTGTTGAAGTGCCCTCACGGTCTTTTTAATTCCCCTTAGGAAGACTTTCTAAATCCTTAAACTAATATTTGACGTTCAAAGGTTGCTACAGTAATAACTGATGAAGCTTTGTACCATATTTTGTAAATATAGGATGAAATCTTGCCTAAAAACAAGATTCCACAAAACGGATGGAAAACACACAACTCATCCCGCTTCGTGTTTTTTCACAAATGCGAAAACAGGTGGGACAAATACAAAAAAATGGAACAGGATGGGATGGGAATTGTCGCGTCTGTTTTCATGCCTAAACCGTAGGATATATATTATTTATTAATTCCCTAGTCCTAAGTCTATATACTCCCTCTGTCCTGTAATATGGTGCATTCTAGTATTTAAAATTTTTCCTCAAATATAATGCACTCTAGAGGACAAAAACCAATTTTACATTAAATACTTTTCATTTATCAACCAATCACTATTAATCACGTTGATGATAGCGTCTGATTAGGAAATAAAATGAGGGTACATACGTCTTTTATGTTCTCTCTTAATTTGTCTTAAAATTTCTAGAATGCACTATATTACAGGACAGAGGGAGTATTTCCTTGTACCCAACACAATATTAATTGGTTGCCCTGCCATAATTTCTGTTGGGGTCCAAAAAAACGAATAAAACTAAATAAAAAAGTAAATTCAAGGGACTATTTGGATCCACACCAACTAAACTTTAGCTGGCTAAATTTGGCTAGTAGGGAAATTCAAACTGGCCAACTAAAATACAAGCTAAAGTTTAACTGAATTTAGATGTTTCAACCTAGCTAAACTCAGCTAAAGTTTAGCCAAGTCTATTAGCAGGAGGATCGTCCAAACACCCTAGGTAAAGTTTAGCTAGGAAAACTTTTAGCTATCTATGGCTTTTGAATTTTAACTAACTAAACTTTAGTTGGGTTGATCTAAACAGGGCCTAACGTGTGATGGCAAGTGATCCATACCCAAACCAAAACTGATCAGCCACGGAAGAACCGAACCACATCAGTTTTGTCGGCCACCACCCTATGTCTTTGTGTCATGTCGGGTAAGGCAGCGGCTTAGCATGGCAATAGGATGTGTAGTCCTGCTGGCATGGCAATTAATATGAGGAGCCTACTAGCTTTACTTGGTTCATTATATTGGTTGGTACTTCCATTGTGTGTGTAGTGTGGGGCAGCAAGCACATGAAGAGATGCGTGTGTGTGTATATAGGGTAAAACTGTCTAAATTGTCAAAACTTCCTTTTTAATTCTCAAACTAAGATATTGAAATTCAAATCTTGAAGATATCGAATGACCTCAAATAATGTTGACATGAAATATACAAAAGTTTGAGTTATCAATACGATGTATAACTTTGTAGTTGATAAATTTTTAATCTAAAATCATTTAGAGTCCTAAATATATACTTTATTTTCATAGATTTTGAAATTTAAAATTTAGAAATTCCAAATGACGTTGACACGATCTATACCACGCAGATGTTAGGAAATTTTAAATTTTAAACTAAAAATATAAAATAATAATAATAAAATGAATATATTTAGGATTCTTATGGACTTCAAAAATGTTCTAAATTTAAATTTCAAAATCTAAGAATTTAAAAATAATTTTTCATACTTTAAATGATTTTTGATCAAAAAATTTATAAACTACAAAATTGTAGATCTTATTGAGCACTATAATTTTGATACAAATTAAGTTCATCTTTATCCGACTTCAAGGGTGGATATAGATAGATGTCGACATTTAAAGCAAATGAAATGGCTTCACTCCCTGGCTAATTATTATACTGGTGCATTTTGTCAGGCACTTTGCTGCGGGTTGTGAGGGTGCTGCATCAGATGCTTGCCAACAAGGTACAGAAACAGAAAAAAAAAACCAGTTTTACTCACAAGTGATTGCTGTTTACTGCTGCTGCTGGAATTAGTCATGCCTATAATGTGCTATTAGAAGGATGGTTCTTGGGCCTCTCTTAAATAAGATGACTTCAGATTTAATTAACTTGGGCCTCTGTTAACTCTCTTGTGTCCATGAATCTATTTTAGCATGGCCAAAATCTGTTCTCAATTTACCCAAACAACCAAGGGGTAAGCACTGGACGGTTTTTTGAGTCAAATTGAATTGTATACTGTGTCATCTCGTTCTCTGTGTAACATGTACACTGAAAGTTATACTTTGTTTCTATCACCTTTTTTCAGGAACTTTTGGATGCTGCTAGCACTTCTCAACAAGAACCTGATCATAGTGCTAAGGATGTGCAACCAAACTGTATGGTTGTGGATTTTGAGCTTTTGCCCATTGTCTGATGGTTTTAGTGGACGACACATGGTATGTTAAGCTAGGATTAGACTTGCTTTTGATCATCAGCTAAACACATATACCTTAGAACTAGGACTAGTCCCATGTAAAGTGACATTGTAATCACTTTTGTATGACAAATGCTTATGGCTATAATATAATTGTGAGCTATGATGAGCTTATGTGTCATGAGTGTGTATTGTCAAAAATGGAAATGTGAATTGTATGCTTGATTGATTGTATGATTAGTATCGATTCTGAGGTTAACGTATAAATAAACAAATGATATTATGTTGTTATTTTATTGTATGGTTAGCGTCTAACAGTTGGTCGCTATATAAATATATAGCGTCCAACCGTTGGTCGATTGAAGTTTACAATTGCGTTGAACGTTGGGTCGCTATATCTTTATATATAGTACCGTCCAACCGTCGGACGCTAAAACTGGGTCGGTCGCTATAACTTATAGCGACGCCACTGTCAGCGACGCACTAAGTCGGTCGTTATATCTCTATAGCGTCCGACCGTAGGTCGTTATACCCGTTTATACCGACCTTCCGTAGGTCGCTGAAGAAAGGCTGTGGTATAGTGGTCCGTTAAGGGTGAATAGCCTTTTCGATTTAGTCGTTAAGCTAGGCACACGAAGTGTCGCAAACTCACCACTCGACTCGAGGGGACTAGGGAGGGGCCGCTGGTTGCTGGCACGCTGGTGGTCGGGATGTGGAGCCGGTGGTCACGTGGAGATGACGTCTCGATGGGTTGTAGTTTTTGTGTATATATAGCCTGCCTGCCGCTCAGAATAAGATCGAGCCGATCGAGGGGCGACAAAGCCATTTAGCCACGCTTGCATTGGGTTAATTATCTCCCACTTGGTTCACTAAACACATCGAGCACCGGCCGATCGAGCGGAATCGATGATCATGGCGTCTACTACGACTGGCGTGATGACGACGACGACGACGTTGTTCCTCCTCGTGCTGATCCTGCTGATGGTCCCGGCCGGATCATCAACAGGAAGCGGCGGATCAAGCGCCACCAGCCACAGCCAGCAGGCGACTTTCCGCGCGCCGGCCCCCGGCCCGCCAAGCAGTGCTGCTGCGTCCCAGTTGCTACAAGGGCGACTGCCTGCAGGAGTGCCTCGTCGACAGCTTCGGCTCCTGCGTCGGTCATGCACTTGTCTTCTGTTTGAATCCTTCCAGCTTGGTGGCCTGCATCGCGGAGAACATCATCGTCAACAAGAGAGACTAGGTGTGTTTTGTGTTGGTTGACTTGCATTGCTGCACTAGCTACCCATCTATCATATCCTACATACCCTACATCGTCTTTTCTACCGCATGCATGCATGCATGCATGCCCGCAGTATATTGTATTGTATTGTAACCACCCTATGCATATGCATGGACGGATGCATGCTGTCTGGTGCATGCCTAGCTTGATGTATGTATACATGTATGTTGTATTGTATTTGTACGACCGACGACGATGGATCGATATGATGTGTGTATGTGTGGCCGGGCAAACACTACCCTACGTAATGATGATGTGTGTATAAATATAAATAGATAGTATATATACTATTTTAATATTAATTTAATTTGTCCCTCCTTTATTAATTATTACTACGTTATTACAAATTACATTATTACATTATTGATCACCCTGTAATAATAAATAAACATATATAAAAATACTAGTCCGGGAAAGAAAAGAGGGTAGTTTGTTTTGTTGATCGATCTGTTCACCCGGCTGCAGAGCACAGGCCCAATCAACTTCACTTTGCCGGCCAATTTCTGTTCCTCTCGCTAATGCATGCAGCAGTGAGCTAGAACATATGTCCATGTGCAATAATTTAGTGGTCCCTTTAATTTGGAAGATGCAGCTAGCACAGTGCAGTTTCCTAGCTTGGGATTGACAGTGACATACGATAGAATGAATGAATCTATAGTTCAGTTTCTTTGCCGGACAATTTTTCGTTCCTCATCGCTAACGCAGCAGTGACAACATATATGTCCATGTGCGATTTAAGATGCAGCTAGCACAGTTCAGTTTCGTAGCTTGGGATTGACAGTGACATACATACAACAGAATGTATCTAGCTAGCTTACGTGTCCATGTGATGATATATTGTGCATGCATGTACGACCCGGCAGCAAGCACACACAAGCTTAAAGTTGAAAGTTCTACATACTTTTTTTGAAACCTAAGTCAGTTGGCAGACCATCCAACACAGTGGCGAATAATTGAGACACTACATAACTTCAAATAAAATCCTCATCAACAGAAAAAATGTAGATCACGTCAGCTACTTCAACTTTGGTATTAACTATGTGAACTTTCAAGGTCGTTTTGAATTTCAAAATCTATGAATTCACGACACGTTTGAACTCTAAATGACTTCAACTACAGACCATGTCAACATCTGATGTTGTTTGAATATTTTAAATTCCAAATTTCAAACTGTGATCTTAAAACAATATTTTGAGTCTCTAAACAGTTTCAAATCAAAATCTTTTCAACTACGAAGTCATAGACCGCATCAAGCAGGGGCAAAGCTATGTTGAGCTTGCCCGGTGCCAATGCACCATGGTAAGAAAAAAAATTCCACTAGCTAGACAAACTTTCACCATGTATTTCTACTAAATTATGTATGTCCCCTTAGCCGTGCACCACCCTAAATATAGAGCTAGCTTCGCCACTGGCATCAAGACCTATAATTTTGATATCAAGTTTGTCTTTATCCGAGTGCATAAGGAAAAATTATGGATTACTTTTGGATGAAACTATTTATAGAGACGAGCATCTTAAGATGCCCGTCTCTAAATTTTAATATGCCTGCCTCTGTTAATAGCGATATTCAAAGACAGGCCTCTTAAGGTACCCTCCTTTGAAAATCGATTTACGGCGTCCTAAGGTGACCGCTTCTATTAATCGATGATTTTCAGAGGACGCGTGCCTCCGTAAATGATTTTCATAGACAGGCATTTTACGAGAAGCCTCCAAACCATTTACAGACGCTAGGTGTGCCCGTCTCCATTAATAAGAGAGCATGTCTCTTAAAATTATTTCTCTAGTAGTATCTCCTTTCTGGATAGAGTAGATATTTAATGTGGTCGGATCCGGTAGCCATAGCACTACCATTTTCTCTTTGATCAAAAGACGGCTGCTTATCTCTATGGTAATAAAATTTAAGGCCAATAACCCATAGAAATGATTGTCCACAAAATATAAAACGCCCAGGAAAAAATATCAAAAGTTTTTTATCCTTAGGGAAGCTTAATCGCTAAACACCATACCACTGTCATATGTTGCAAATCATAAATCATGTGATTTTTTTTTGCGTGCGTGCATTCTTGAGGATTCGAACATGTGACCGAAGCCTTGCACAAACCTTCTAAGAGCAACTTGTACATTTGATTTGGCGCTCCCCATGCTTTGGAGGTATACTTAAATTTTGCCTTCAACTCTAGCAGCCCTCCACAGATTGTAGTTTTTCTATGGCATGTGCGATTCACATGTCAGTGTGCCTTAGCTCTTTTTTTCCTATACCTCAAAACAACTACAAGAACCTCTGTAAATTTAATTCTATATGTCTATATTTGGATAGTCATTCAGTGAATTTTCTATTTCTATATCTCTCGTGTCTCCAACAACCTCTCTAATTTTTATTCTTTAAATTCCAGTAGCGGATCATAATTTTCCTTGTACCAAAAAAATCATGAGAGAACTATCATATTTTAGAGAGCAATCTAGCCCTTTCAAAATAGGAGAGCAACACTATGCCAGAACCCTTAGTCAGAGATGGGGTTCAGTTTCATCACAGACGTGGCGTCTTTCAGTATGGATTTGTGATGTGACCACATTACAAACAGGCAAAAAGATCGTGTATGTGATGATAGTCATCACAGAAGGAGATTTCCATGTCTCTGACACGCGTCTTTGATGTGAGTCATTATAGATGGGTCCAACCCAGTGGCGAAGCTAGAGCAAATTAGAGGGGATGCACTTAGCTTGCGGGTGCATAGACATCTTTCATTGGGTGCATATATGGTGAAATTTTAGACCTAATCACTGTTTTTACAAATTTTGAGGGGTGCATTTGCACCCCCTAAACTACATGTAGCTTCGCCCCTGGTCCAGCCAACATGTGTCTCTAATAAGGTCGTGGCTGCAGCAGCCAAGGGTGGCGCGCAGAGGTCGCGGCCCCCTCGGCCGAGGGTCACGTGGCCTAATGAGGAGGCGGCGTCCATGTATCTTGCGAAGAGGTGGCCCAAAGACGACGGCGAAGACCTGACATGCCACTAGCTTGTGGGGACGGAACTCGGGGCTCCCTCCCTGTCTTGCTAGTTATGTTGGATAAAGGTATGCAATTTTGCCTGCTTTGATATTGTGAATTATATTGTAGCCTTTGTATGCTTGGGATGGAACGAGATGGTCTTTTGTTCCCTAGGTTACTGCTGCTATGCATTCTGAGCTAGAACATAAGTTGTACGATAGTATTGGTAGCGTTCTGGGTTGGAATTTGGTTATGGATTTGAGCTTCGAGGACAATTAGAGCTTTCAGTTGGCTCCAAAATGGTCAATTTTGCTTACCTGAGTGTAAGATGGAGATTTGGGAAATAGGTGTACCTGAATGGGCTTGTAGGTTGTTTGATGAAATAGAACGTGCACCATCACTACACCACAATACTACAATAGTATCTAACGTCTCGCTTAAAGTTGACTTTACTGTTGAACGGTGAGTCGCTAAAGCTTGTCCTCAGACCATCAATTGCTAATATCAAATACTGCGATGGATGGTCTGTTGCTATAAATATTTTGCTTTTGCGTTGGATGGTCAGTCGTTATATAGCATTAACCGAGTCGAACCGTTGGTTGTTAAATATAATTGCATATTGGCCCGATGTTTTTAGCCCGTTCCCAGGAAATTTTGGCCCAAAACTCAGATTCTATACCCTAAGTCAGCACCAGCCTCTGCCAAAGGAAGTACACGCACGCACCTCACTCCTGCTCCCCACCCACACACCGCCTCGACACCCCACTGCTGCCGCCTATCCGTACTCCTGACGGCAGTCGCCACCGCCGCCTGCCTGGCCGCCCAGCGCCCGCCAGACGTCCCCCACCGCTTGGCCGCCGGAAATTTGCCGCCTCCACCCCGGCGCACAAGCCAGATGCCCGTCGCGGCCACCTCGACGTTCCGGCACCTGCGTTGGACGGCCGCCGCAGCCACCCCGCCATCCAGGCGCCGGGTGGCAGATCCAGGACTACTACAGCGCAGGGATATAGTAACACCAACTTGTGTTACTATAGGTTGAAAAAAGTGTTACTAGCTGTCTTAGTAACACATTTTTGTTTGTGTTCCAATTGGCCATGTTACAATAGACTGATTTATTGTAACACATTTACTTGTCTATAGGAACATTTGTCTAGCGTTACAATAATTTTGTTGTAACACTTTTTTTCTCTAGTAACACTTCACATTATGGTAGAATGCATAGTTTGTAATACATTTATTTATCCATCGGAACATTTGCCTAGTGTTACAGTGATTGTCTGTTGTAATACTTTTTTTAGTTTTAGTAACACTTCTACATTATAGTAGAGCACAATATAGAACAAATGAACACATGGTTTGTAACACTTGTTTATATCTATTGTAACATATTCAGATTAAGAAACGAATATTTGTTTCGCCTATACATGTGGCACACAGATTATTATAGAATCACACAATGCAAACATGACACATTACAAAATCACATAACCCACAAATTTCAATAATCATAGCAAGATCCACATATCGTAGGATGATTTTAAATATAGTGCTGGTTCAGATCAAATCATAGTATATGTACATAGCGATATGGCTCTAGAGAGCAAACACACATGGTCCATACTAGAAATAAAAATTCAAGAACTAGCTAGGATTCATAAAGTCCATTGCTTCTTCTTCTATTCTTTGTATACATTGATGTAGGAATTCAACCATTAATCACCAACCTACAAAGAAAAAGTAAGTTGTAACATTACAAATTATGCCACATATGCACATTGATGTGAAGTTAAGAAAGTGTTTGAACATACAAACGTCGAAGGCCAAGCAATTGGGACTCCTTTGGCTTGAGCATCACTAATATTATTGTTGCACCCAGGCATGGGCCTCACTAATGGCTTGTTGTTTATGTTTTTGACGCCGTTGCATGTAGCCTTGTCATGAGCCACCTCCTGGTGTGCAATGGTTGTAGTCTCCCTCCATGATGTCCCTTACACATATAAAATGAAGTATGAAATAATAAGACAAAAATTCTATTATAATTATAGCAAAGTGTAGTTCATAGATACCTTTTGGTTCTTTGTTATTCTACTTGTGGTAGATAAAAGTAGACTGTCATCATCATTAAATTCAAACTTACATTTTTCTTTATTCTAGTAAAGAGAAAAAAGACAGTAGCATGAGTTAGTATAAAAAATTCCTTTGTGGGTAAAATAAGTATTAAATTCATAAGCAAGTGACTTTACCAATTCATCCTTGTCTTTTAGGAATCCATCATTCTGGTTGAGTGCAACACATTGAATTCTCAAAAAATTTGAAACAATATTAAAGCCAAAAGACTATATTAGGTGATCAAATTAATAAAGTTGAAGTAGCATATCTCATCTCTATCCATTTCCATTTGCACATGTTTATGTCCTTCAACTGTCCCATCGCATTTAAGATTTATGGTCCAAACATCCATCGCCATGGTAGCACAATCTAAATAAAATTTAGCTCAAATAGAAAAATAAGAATAAAGCATAGGATAATTCTCAAATAAGAATCAAGTATAACAAATTAATAACAATTAGACTAAAGTGCATATTTGTAATGTCATTTGAACTTGGAGCTTGAGAACAAGTAAAGTGCTATGGTTCACATAGGATGTGCCTCACCGCCTTTGTGTTCTCTAGTCTAAGCAATCAAAAATATGTCGCTGAAACATTTGCACTAAGCCATATGCACGCAGACCAAGTTACAGGCTCACATGTATACTAATCCATATTCCAGCTAGTTATACAGGAATAAAGAAAGAAGGGTCCTTTGTTGTAAAACTGAAGGGAAGTGTTAGTTAATCCCACAGCACATTAATAATCCATGCAGTTAAAAGATACTGATTAAATAATTACTAAAATCATAAAAGCAGAAATTATTAAAATATGAATCACTGGATCATGATAAGACATTTAACAAAAGCATACTTAATGCTGCTCGTTGTGTGCTGCTTAGAGTTTTCTATAACCTGAATGACCAAATGCTTAGCTACTTTGCCTTTGCCTATGCAAGCAAATGAAAGCTGCAACTGCATAAGTTGCCGACGCACTGCTACCTGCTTACCTAATTGTCGAAGTGCAGCGGCTGAGCTCCTCCTGCTGTCATTGTTTTGTAGAAGTGCTCAAGTTTCAATGCAAGAACATGAATTGCACTAAGCCATCTCTAATCTGCAAAACAAATTGCTAATCAATTATTTACTTATACGACATGTCAATTGAGTTTCACCCACGTGATGACGACTACTAATCACAAGAAAACAAAAAAACTTCAGTGAATCGCTGTGATGATTAGTCGACAATACCCGATTGATAATGTATCAGTGATACATTATCAGCAACTCGACTTAAGCACATCAAATATGATTTCAAAATCCTTTCTCAGGTTCAACTGAGTTCATATTGTACGAATGAGCACAAATTAAAACAGCTACTTATACAAGGAGGGAGGCAGAACCCTCTTCGCGGTATAAAACAAGATACTACCAAAAGAATGCAACACCATGACCCTGCACAGTTGAGCTCACAATTTGCATTTCCTAAATCTCAAAAAAAATGCCCATAAGAAAAATCTTCCAATTATCTAAAGCCATAGAAGTCTAGAATCTAATAAATCAGTTTTGCATACCATGTGTCTTATGCACTTTTGTCGTTCGTGCCAATTGTGGATCGCCGATCACCAATCCCGGCTCCTATTGTGATTAATAGCTAGGGAAGAAATTGGAGAATGAAAGCAAAAGGACAAACGTGAGTGCATGACTAAAGGAGAGTAGGGCAGCTAGCGGCAGGCTAATTGGCTTTGTCTTAGTTGCTGAGTCCTCATCAGGATTCAGATGTACGTGTACCTGCACTCCTGCAGGGCTGCTGCTCCGCGTTTTCCATCGTAGTTCGTGGAGTTGCCGATGCCCGATGGCCGTGCTCACCGTTGCCCGCTCCTACGGCTGCACCGAATGCACACAGAAGAATTCGATGGGACACCGCGTAGCCGCACGGAAAAGAAGAAGGGGCGCAGTCTGACGCGATGGGCATTGGGGGAGAGGCTGAACGTAGAAGAAGGCTGAGCGGCACACAAACGGAACGAGAGAGAGAGGGCCAGGGCTGGGCATCCGTGGGCACTTAGGCGGGTGATAGTATTTCTTCACGTACCTGCAACTTGGCCTCAACAAACCGGGGATGCCGTGGATGCAGATTGTTGAGGTCCGGGACGAGGCCGCGGATGCCGCCGCCGTCGATGGTCACAACTTGATGAGCCAGCCTTGCCTCCGATGGTGAAGATACGCTGCAGCCGTAGATGAACAGCACGGAAGGAGCTGCCGCCGCGCTGACCTAGGAGCTTGGGTCAATTTGGAGTAAAATGAATCGGTTGGAGGGAATGAGGAGGGACTTCGTGCTTTTCCGGCTAAATTAGACTATTGGATTGGATTGGATATGACCGAGTCACCGAGAGCGGCAACTGTTAGGGCGGTAGATGGATTCCTGGGAGGGAAAATTTGGTGGGAAATACTTTCAGTCAACTTTTTAGGAGGAAAGCTAAGGTTCCACGCATCTTGATTCTAGATTTCTAGTGCTTATCAGTGCACATGAAGTTGAAACACGTACATATAAAAAAACGTACAGATCGAATTAGTTTGGCCAACGTAAACATGCAAGTTAAATCCAAAGTGTGTCTACACATTCTAGCACAATTTTAAGAAAAAATTTCTTTAATGGATCTGTCTGAATCGATTTTCTATTATTTTACCTGTCCGATTCAGTGTCAGTAGTAAAAAAAATTGATGGACATTCGATACAATCCTTAAATATATTTTTAAAAAATATTACTAGATTTAGCTATCTAAAAGTTACTTTATGAGTAATGACTATGTATATTGGTTTTGTGATAATATTAATAATATCTACCAGATTAGTCTATTTAAAGTAATGATTAATATTAATTTTTTATAATATGATTAATATTATTTTTAATATTAACATTAACACATAAATGAAATACACTTTTATATATAACTAATGACATCAATTTAATGTGGCCAATTATATTACTTTTTGTTAATCAGACAAATATTAATGGAAAATAGTTTCTTGATACTTGGCATTCAACTTAAAAGTAAATAATAAGGGAGTTGCTATATTTCAAGTGTTTGAATTTATGTTCATCTGATTTTGAAATGAGTATTTAGGACCCTAAATAAATTCAATGAAAAAGTTGTCAATTGCAAAGTTTTATAACCTTTTGAGATAAACAATTTTGGTTTTGATCATTTCTCCATCCGTGTTTGAAAAATTCAAATTTTAAATTTGAGGAAATTCACGCAATTTTTTTTCTTGATAGATGACTTCAAATGAAAACGTTGTCAACTACAAAATTGCATAATTTTTTGAGGTATACAACTTTTGTTTTGGTCTTTTCTCCATCCGAGGTTATATGAAAATTTTGAATTTAAAATTGGAGAATTCAAAGGTAATTTTTGTCTGATAGATAATTTCAAATGAAGAGGTTGTCAACTATAATGTTGTATAATTTTCGAGATCTAGAACTTTTGTTTTTCTCACTTCTCCATCCGAGATTCTTAACTACTACCACACATTCACTTATGACTATAGAGCATATGGAGTCCTTTGGTACTAACTTCTATAAATCTTGTGAATCAAATACTTCGACATCAAAATGACTTCAAATAAAAAAGTTGTGAACTATAAAGTTGCATAGCTTTTTGAAATTTACAACTTTTATTTTGGTTGTTTTTCCATCTAAGGTCCTTTCCTACTACTACATACTCACTTGTGACTATAGAGTATATGGACTCACTTGGTATGAACTCTATCAAATCTTGTCATGCATATTTGGACATCTAAAATATCTCAAATAAAAAAGTGTGAGCTACGAAGTTGTAGATCTCGTCAAGTACTACAACTTTGGTATACTGTTCGTCATCATCGAATATCATATGAGAAAGCTATGAAGTTGCGGCCTATCACTACCGGTTATAAGATTTAGCACTCTAAACTATTTTAAAGTATTGACTAAGAAAATTAATTACATATGAAATAAAAAATTATTATTATTTATATAACTAATAACTCGGAAAAAAGACTTGTATCAATATTTTTTTCATCTATCCCAATAATTTCATTGTACACGTTCAACATTTATGTGACAGCTATATTCCTTAAAAAAGAGTTGCATAAATATTTTTTGCATTACCCAATAATTTCAAGGTATATTCAACATATATTTATTCGATTGCTACTGACATATCGTCGTTTCTTAATAAAAAAAGGACACCTTTTCCACATAAACGAAACTGTGCTATGTTTTTTTTCTGGAAAGATAATTCGTCGTATCTCTAAACTCCTCATATTTAACTAGAATATTTAATTGAATCTAAATTTGGCCACCGAATTATTCCCACCATTTTTTTAACCAGTGGAATCGTTTCCCACCATTTTTTTAGTTGATTGGTTTCCCTTTCCCACCAAAGTTTCCACCGCAAGATCCTTATTCCTCGCAAAGCAACCTCCCCAGTTAGCGGCCGTCAGCAACTCAAGATCCTTATTTCCTCGCAAAAAGCATGGCCGTCGGAGCTCAGCGAGTTGGCGAGCCGAAATACCTGCCACGGCGATTGATTCCGTTTGAAATTTTGCAGTCCGTCAGGACGTCATGGTGGATGCCCGTTTTGTAAGGTAGGTAAGTACAATTTGATCTTCCTCTCTGATCCCTGTATTGAATGACATTCTTCTACCCCTAGAACCCTAGGACCAGTCCGTTTCCCAGATGGTAGAATTAGTTTGCTATAAATAAATCCTACCAAATCTCTACGTGCCTGGCAGCGCTGCCACACCAAGGTCATCTGAACCTTAGCCAAAATCGGCTGGCAGGGGAGTACGTCACGTTTCTGGAAGAGTTCGTGTCAGCATCTCCACATGCTAGGCAACGAGCTCTGCATCACTAGGGAATTATCTGTTCCATCCTCTATAATCACTTTACGTCTGAGACTATTTGTAAAACAAACAGCTTGGTAGAATTGGCATATATGTTTAGCCACCTAACAATCAGATTCCAGAACAGTTTCTTTTGCACCTTTTGGACTCACAAATCGTATTCCAACCTCGTTTAAGTTCTTATTACTCTCACAGATTGATCTGAAACAAGATTCACATACTGATCAGTTGAATATTTAGTTCTAAGAGTTAAAGCAGTACCTGTCACAGATTAATCTGGAAACAGTCACAAACTGATAGGTAGAAATATCCTGTGGTCCATCTTATTTTATCTATATGTGTTTACTGAAATATTAATTGCACTTTTTTTCAGTATGCTCCAAACCCTTCCAAGTTCTCTACTCACTCATAAATAAATTCATTTTGATTTATAACTTTGATAGGCATATATTGTTCTGATAGACTATAACCCAAAATTCATTTGTCATTGTACCTTATAGTCTTCAAAATTATCTTCTCCTTACAGCAAAGCAATCATAGGGGAAAATGATTTAAGCGGGATGAGGAGAGTTTGTCACAATCAGGAAGCACAAGGTAAAATTAGGTTTGAATTATTTTTTTCCCGTATTTATATATGTCATGCTCTAGACTATCCTATCCGAATCATAGCACTTTACTTGTTCTCAAGTTCCAAGTAAAAATAACATTATAAATATATATGAACTTTAGTCTAATTCTTTTTATTCTGTTATACTTGATTCTTATTTGTGAATTATCCTACGCTTTATTCTTATGCCTTATCGAACATGTATATGCCTTATCGATTTTCTGAAACTTACAATAAGATAATTGACATATGATTTCTGGAATTTGTTTTTTTGTTATTCATCAGTTGCAGTCGATCAAATATATTAAAGGGCCCTAAATTTCTAGAGAGAAGAACCGAATCAGTTTTCCCTTGGTTCTGAAAGAAGTGAATTTGCTCGTTAACAGACTTTGAGAGTTTCGATTGTTCACTACCCGAGACAGGACTACTGGAGCATGTGAAGGAGTTCTTGTGCATATTCTAAAATTCCCATGGAGTTTAAAATCCTATTGTATGCAGAACCATATGCCTGGTTTGTTTTGTGATGAATCAAACAAACTATTTGATTATCCTGGATTTCTATTAGTCGATCATGGTTACTTTGGTATTACCAATAATTGATAGCGGTGATACTTCTAGTAGTTGAAGTCAACATATCATGAATACAAGTGGGTCTAATATTCTTGCTGTATTAATTTTCAGTGAACTAAATGCAGAGATCTAAGTTTAGAGATCCAAATTCATAGAACTAAAAATTGGTGAAGACAACTTGTTTCAGAAATTTTGCAGGAGCTATGCCCAGTTAGTGAAATCAGAAGTTTTATCTACATACCAAAACAGGGAAATATTTCATATTAATTTGTTGTTCTCCCAATCATTGTTGTGCAAGATAATGAAGGCTTGTGCAGCTAATATTCATGCTGCTTTAAAATTCAGAGAACCAAATTTGCTCGTGCTCGTAAGTCTGTCAGAATCTGAGTTTATTCCTGAATATTAGAATTGGGAAGTATTTTAGATTAATTTATACTTCTCCCAATCGTTGTTGTGTAGGACTGAAGATTTTCAGGTCTTCTCTAAATATTGTAAGCTACTATTGATAGTATTTTTGTAGCTTCTCTCAAGCAATGGTTTAATTCCTTGATTTTCACAATGGTTATATTGTCAGGCTGTTGGAAGTAAAGCAGAGGGTCACACGATGATACTAAAGAGGCAATGGAGAAAGAGTGCATGTTAGCTTCTGAGACTGCCTTTCCATGCAAGATCTTCAAATAAAGGACCCGAACTCTGTCCTGAGCGATACATGTTCATTGGATGTATTTTTGAGTTTTTCGAAGCATATAAACTAGGACATCAATTTGCTGCAATATAAACAATTCTATGCATGAGCTTGTTGAAGTAATACAATTATTTTAGATTGAGTCACATACATATTTGACTCGTGTCTACCTTGGTTGATTCAGACTTGTTTTGTATGTCTTTAAAGTTCAAGTCTAAGTCGACATCCAAAACTATGAAATAGAAAACTACACATCTAACAAAATCATGAGAAACTTTCTCCAAAACATTTGTCAAATTGTTCATCGCCTCCTTGCCCCCAAGTTCTACCCTGACAACCTCACCCATGTCGTCTTCCTCTCTAATCCCAATCACCAGTGAAAGCGCTTACTGAACTTCAAGAAAAGATGGAGTAGCTGGTAGGATAACCAAGGGCAAACTTGTTCACCACATCCGAAGGAAGGGTCTTGACACAATCACTGCATCAGTTGCTGAATGTGCTACCACCACTCTTGGTGTGTTGTCCTGGTCGCCTGTGACTTAGAACTCCATCTGGATATATATTTGTTGGGAACACTTTGCTTGTAATATTATTTTGTGTTACAATAGCATATGTATCTGTAACATATATATTCAACATGTTCCAGTTATGTGTTACAAAAGACTACCATATTGTAACATTTCATTTGTAACATTAATTTTGTGTTACTATAATTGTTGTTAGTAATATATTATTGTAGAACAAACACTATGTGTTACAAACACGGTGTGTAACACATTCTTTTGTGTTCCTATGAAACTTCTTTGTAACACATTGATAGATGTGTTACAAGAATATGTTATAATATCCATGTTTTGTAGTAGTGCGTGCCCCTCCTCGAGACCCCCTTCCCTCTCTCCTCATTTGCATCTTCTCCTTCTCCATCCCCTTCCCTTCTTGACTTGATTCGATGATTGAGTGTAGGATGCGCCGCCTCGATCTTCTCTGGGTCTGATGCGAGCATTGGATGGGAGCGGAAGCTGAGGGTAATCCCCCCACCATAGCAAGCCGCCGGCGAGCCCGTGACCACGACAAGGGCGCAGCCCATCTCCACAGCGCAGTTTGCCAGTTCCTTCTGGAAGCAGCGCAAGGTCCTCCTGAGTCTGTTATCTTGTTCTATAATTTTGTCGTCGAGATTTTAATCCCCCCCCGGTGCTTATAGGGATACAGGAAAGAGAGGGAAGATGTCGTCCAAGAAGAGCTAGTACAAGGAGAAGATGAGGATGAGCGCTAGCTCGGTTGGTATGTCTCGTGGTGTGCGAACGGCCGAGCGTGGTTCGATCGCTGATCGTCCACGTTTTCCTCGCCGGGGTTTTCCCCCATAATAAATTTCAGTGCAGCTTCTTAGCGCGTAGAGCCACGATGGGACAACGACGTGTCTGTCGTCTATAGAGCCTTCTCTGGTGATCTCTATAAGGATGTGACTTCATATCTAAGTATAGTTGTAGGTCTGGTTGTGTACAAGGTGGTGTGAGTGTGGTGTGCGTGTGTGTGGTGTAGGTGTGTATCTACGTACGAACAGATGCTACAGCTGTATTCAGATGAGAGGTATAAAAAAAACTACAAGGAGAAGATGATGCAGCGGAAGTAAGCACTCCACAGTACTTTTTTTTTCATTCGTTCTGCGCATTTCCTGGTGCCATGTGATTGGGGATCGGAAAATAGAATACAAGCTAGAAGAAGGAACCCAGCTAGGTCTTGTCTTATTATAATACATTCACGAGTACACAACTATACATGGACCTAGATTATGGAACCAAACTTGAAAGGGTATAGAACTTGTTCATGTTATATTTCTGATACAAGTTTATGCACAGAATTTGTTTAGTATATAAAACCACAACTCTGAAGGTATCCTCAGTTGGTTACTACTCCCTCCAGACCATTTTATTTGACGTAAGTTAGAATGACGTGGTCTCCTATATTATATTTTGACCATTCATTTGCTTTATATTATATTATTTATGCTTATAATATTATAACCATTGGATAGTATAATTCCTTATGAATCTAATCAAATAAAGTTTATATTATAATAGTTAAAAAATATTAGCTTAATTATTAGTCAAAGTTTTTAAAGTTTGAATCTTGATATGCGCGTGCACTAGATAAAATGGACCAGAGGTAGTATTATTACAACATGACTGCATGAGTGTCTGCAACTAAACTGAGCAATCACTGTTGATTTATTTTTTTCTCACATCCTAACCCTTTAATCACCTATTGGTTGGCCTGCTATACTACATGCATGTAGCTTGTAGCTTTGTAAATTTACTGTAGAAAAGTATGCATATCGATCTTGGCTGACTAGCTAGGCATACACAACCCGTTGGCCTGTGTTTGCTGGTCCAACAGACCTTATTATATTTAATCTCAGCGTCGGTGTGTCTGTGGTGCTGATTCTAACTAACTAGTGAACACTACTACAGTAGTATTCTTATCCAAGGCAGGCGTTTTGGATTTTTAGAGGCGGCAAAGCAACCGCCTCCGTTGAAAGATCTCGGTTAGTGCAGATTAACCTAGATGGCCAAATGCTCGCCTGCCAAAATAAATTAAAAAATTATAAAAAATAAAAGCCCGTCGACCGAGCCCAGGCCTCGCTCTGAGATGCTAGCCTCAGACGCGGCGCTGGCGCTGCCGCCGTTCCTGCGTGGGCCTGTCCCTAGATCTGGTGGTAGACGCAGACGCTGGGAGAGGAGGCAGCACGCCACGCTAGAACCACTACCCTATCCTGCCATGCCCCACAGGATCCGGTGGTGGAGACCGCTGCCGCAGAAGGAGGCCACGAGCTGCCGCAGATCTGCCCTCTCTCCCATGGCCTGCCAGATTTGGTGGTGGAGGCTACTGCCGAGGGAGGAGGCCGCGCACCACCGCCGAGTTCGCCATCACGCCATTGATCTAGATGCTCCACCACCAAATCTGGCAACGGCACCAACGGATCCACCACCCGGAGCAGCGGCACGGCCACCGCCTCCGCGCGAGCGCCGCTGGTGGCAGCACGACCACCGCCGCCAGAAGCGCAGCCACCAAAGCCGGGGAGGCAGCCCACCATCGCAGCCGGGATGGTCCACCGAGAGAGAGAGAGAGAGAGAGAGCTGAGAGAGAAGAGAGAGGCCAGCATCGGGCGCGGAGAGTGAGAAGCTCCCAAACCCTAAGTCATGCTTTGGGCTACCTCCAAATAAATGTAAATCTAAGGGGGAAGGTTTTGATTTTGATTCCTTTGGTGATGGAGGCTTTAGAAGGTAAGTGTCGTATGATTTAGTTGTGGCAATGCCTAGCAACTAATTCGCGTAAGAGGAAACAGATGGTAACACACGAGACACAAGATTTATGCTAGTTCGGGTCACGTGGGGTGCCCTAATCCAGTTGGGGGTGATGCTGCTCTTCTCGTATTCGTATGCTCGGTTACAAGAACTGTTGCACCTAGCTATATACTAGATGGGATGAAAGGGAATGAGATGGATCCCGATCGCAAGGTCCCTACCCTCCCTTATATAGGCTAAGGGGGTAGGGTTACAATGAGGGCGATTGGCTAATAGATGGGTTTTCTAGTTTGTTATGCGAATGCGTATGGATTGATCCTATGCTATCCTTTAGATACGCCGGCTTCGGATATTCTCGGCGTGACTTGACCTTCAAGTCGGTTGCTTCATTCAACCATGGTGGCCCTTGTTTGCCATGGCTTCTGGCACGCCAGTCGTGACTGGATATACGGGCAGTGCGGGTACCCTTGGCCCATATATCCAACAGTAAGTAAATGCTATTCCAAGCCTCTTTTTGAAGTTTTAGTGGTGGATTAGTGTGCAATTAGGGTTTTCATTTTGTCTCTCTTCCATGGCGATTGAGGTATTTATGGATCAAATTATATCAAATCTTTGAAAGTACTAGGGTGAATTTAGTAGGGGAACAAGATTCTACCCTTTTTTAGTGCCCATGTCTTGGTTTTAGCTCTCTATTTATTTGTTTTTAGGTTGGGATTGGTTTGATCTAGATCTCGATCAAGATCCGGCCCTGTTCACTTGAACTTATCAGCCTGAATCAGCCAGTCATTCAGCAATGTTTTTCTCTCATAACAAATCAGCATTAGCATCAGCATCAGCCGCTTTTACAGCCAGGCGAATAGGGCCCTAGAACTAGCTAGCATTTCAGATTAGTTTTTTTATTATCAACATTCGTATTAATGTTTAATAATCAGGATTGAGTTTACATGAACTATTATAAGTAAAATATTAATTGGTGCTAATTGTTTTCTTTAAAATTGTTTATTTCAATTAAGAAACAAAAAAAATACTTGTTTAGTAGTGCATTAGTTGGTTAATTATGTTGTTCATTCTCTCTTGCATGAAGAATATGTAGTGCATATATGTTTTTTTATGGATAAGAACATGATTAAAAAAGTTGAACAATTATCTATAACTTCAAATAAGAACGACCTTCCATTATTGTATTGGTATATACTAATTATATTCTTCTAGGTTATTAATGATTCTTACATCTCACTTAGTCTTTCGTTTTTGCTTTGTTGTTCGTTGTCGGAAAAGATGTAGTACAAGGAACTCACAGCTATGAGTTCGGTTGTCTTGAAGGTACAAGAGCATGCCATAGGGGCGGAGGAGCCATGCTATGTCTACCAGCTCTGATGAGCTAACCGGGGTGCATATGACTGCTAGCCATGATGAACCCATGCCTCGGGCTTGCCGCAAATTAACAACCAACCAGATCACGCTTGCATTATTGTTGTCCGTGCGCCTTGGCTACATACTCACAAACATTGTTCTAATACCTCTCGTGCACCATCTTGACTACTAACGGAAGCTGTATGAGGAGAGTTTTCTCTCACAGGGAGGAGATACTGAGACTAGACACAAATGGTGCACCAATTTGTGGAACTACTAGGGTCCAGCACATTCAGCGGACCTCCTCTATCCGTGGAGGCGTCCGGACGCTGGTTTTATAACTAGAAGCAGTGGTGATAGGTCTATCCAATGGTGAATAGTCAATCAATTGATATGTTGGGTGGATCCAATGGCAGATAACACTATCTGGTCAATATAAAACCTGTCGGTGATACAAAAATAAGACTACCGGTGTTGTACCTTGACCTGATAGTGATATATCACTGTCGGGTCATAACCTGAGCTGGTAGTGATATTACACTAATCACAACCGATTTGTGGATTGACCCGGCAGTGATAGGCGCCTTCGCTACCTGGTGAGTAGCTTCTCCAGAACTTTTTGGATCCTAAGCTTACGAACCAGCGTGGAAAAGCATTCACTGCCGGCTCCAGCACCACCCTGCCGTGCTACTCGGGCAGTGATTGCCTGTTGTGGGGGTAGTGTTGCTATTATTCTTCTTCTTGCAGATCTAGTATGTATATTGCAGTGTATGTTAAACGAGTGGCCATGAACAATGAACAATGAACAAGAACAATGCTGCGCATGAAGAATGTTTGAAAAAAATAATTCAAAAATGCATGATAAATTAAAAAAGGAATATGATCGAGAAACAAATGTGCGCGTGTGTTGACGCGGACACAACATGAACTGGAACTCGCACGCCTCTGTCTCCACTATGATCCCATGTAGGTACAAACTCCAAACAAACGGAAAGAAAAATAACAAAGGTGGCGCAACACATGGTTCATTCCTAGCATTTCTTCTGTACTGGGAGTGGCGGGTGGCCAGACAGTGGCATTTATTTGTCGATCGATGTCTGCACGAGAAAAGCCATGCTGCTTCTGTTACCGCGGTGAAAGCCTTCTTCATCACATTGAGCTTATCAGCTGGTGGCGTCGCAATGACCTGGTCAGCAGCTTTCTCATACGAACCTTTCAAGCTTACAACTTTCTCCTTACCTCCTGTTTTCTCTGCCAGAGCGACAGCAGCAAAAATTTAACGTTGCTGCTCCATCACGGCGGCTTGGGCGGCTTACGAATCTTTCCCTGGTGGAGCAGCAGCCATGACACCATCGAAGGCCATCTTGATCTTCGGCGAATCATGAGCTGCTTCTGCGGTGAGTGTAATAGCAACAAGGATGAGTAGGAGGATCTTGGCCATTAGTGCCATAATATATCTGCGCTAGGAATTGATTGGGAGAGAAGAAGATGATGTTTTGCTGGGCTACGTTGATGAGTTGCTCAATCGCCCGCCGTTTTAACCATGGATGGCATTTCTATAAATAGTGGATGCTGATATACTTTATACAAACAATTGCATTACAGAGAGGAATCGAAGAAAATGCAACGATTGGCCATAAATATGGCACCTAAGAGACCCAAATCGTTATCGGACACGCGTGCGGCTCTAATTGAAGCGGCGCATACGACAACCCTGTGGCCAGAACTAAGGAAGGAGGGGGCGGGGCAGGGGGTTGGCGGTGCGGCCAGCAGCGAGATCACTGCAGCTGAGGCTTTGGACGAGGCACGGCGACAACGGCCGCGACGACGTAGGTTAGGGTTTCAGATTTTGCAAGGCATCCATGGCCAGCGGGCATAGAAGGGGGCCCGGGGCCTGCGGCCGAACCGGCGGTGGTGGCAGACTGAGCATGGCGAGCTAGGCGGCAGTGGGGCACCACCGAGCAGGTGGTGGGAGATATCCGGTTGGGTGGAGTCGGCGGTGGGGGAGAAGAGTCAGCGGCAAGGTGTCCAATTGGGATCAATGAAGGGAGGGAAAGGTCGGATATGGCGGTGGGCGGCGAGGCGGTGAGGTCGCTGGCGGCCTCGGTGGTGCTCGAGCTGCGAAGGGGTGGGGGAGAAAGATGAGTGCGGAGAGAGGAAGAAGGTGATGACATGAACAAGACAGTGAAGAAAAAACGTGCGCCACTAACCTTCTTGACGCGCGCGTTGATTAAGAGTCCTGCTAAGAGACCCTCACCGATTACCGCACAATTGGAAGATGATCTAAGATTGATAAGGGACTTTGACACATCGTGGTATTCTCTCTGCAGCACTAATCTAAGTGGATTTAATCAAGGACATATGGAACCTAGACATATCTTTATATAATATATAGTAGCCCTGCCTCGCTACCGCCCCTAGAGACACCAGCCAGGACAAATGCTGAAGAAGCCTGTCGGAGAGTCCGCCCCCCGCCAAAACTGGCAAAGCCGACCAGCAGCAAGCAGATTCGACCAGCTCCACCACGGAAGCCAGCCCGAGGAAAGGAGAAGACAGATGGCGGGGAGAAGAAGGCCAAGATCAAAAGAAGCCCCAGTCACCCAATCCACCAACGTCCCAACCCTTGCCGAGCCGGCCCCGTATCCACCACGTTGCGTAAGACCTCCGGTAGCCTCCACACCGAACTGCCACTAGTGCGTGACAGCTTGAGCCATCGCAGCACGTCAACGCCGTGCTGCGTGCGGCCTTCGAGCCACCACCACTCGACACCCCCCGTCACCGCCAAGACTGGCTCCACACATGGCCATCGTCGCCGCCGTGATCCACCCACGAGTTTGACGGATCCGGCGATGACAGCCGCCGATGTGGTCATAGCAGTGCCTGAGCAGCTTCACCGATGGCGGCGCGGCGCTCCGCCGCCACCTCCACCTCCGCTGCCCAGGAGCAGGCCCAAGGATGCGCAAAATGTGGCCATGCCAGATCCAGAGGGCTCACCAGATCCGGCCATACCGCACCGGATCGAGGCAGGTGCCGCTGTGGAGTCACCGCCCGACCGGATGTCCTCCTTGCCGTCGATAGTGACGACGAACCCATCTTCCACAAGGAACCGGCCTAAGCATGCCTGGGGAAAGCATCGCAAGGGGAGCAGAGAGGCTTGGCCGCCGCCGCCCGAGCACGCAAGGGGAGCAGAGAGTCTTCGCCGCCGCCGTCCTCGCACCGGTGTGGACCTCTGGCCGCGTGCTCGAGCAGCAGCGAGGTCGGGAGGAGCAAGGCGAGTGGGCTTTTGCGGCGGCGGCGCGGTTTCCGCCCGTGTCGCCCCAGAGCCGGAGCGACGCGTCCATGGTGGAGCGCAGGGCGCAGCCAGCATGCCCTGGCTCTCTGACCCGATCGATCCGATATTCCCGATCACATGGGAGATGCTGATGACATGCGCGAACAAGTGTGGGATGTGGACGGTTCGGCCATGGGAGACGATGGGATGAACTGATGAAGAGAGGCAGGCGCGCGGTGGACGCATGCAAGAGATCTCGGACAGTTGTGTTGTGACAAATAGCGGAGGGAGGGAACTACCGATTTTTTTTTCTTTTGAAATTTCGTGAAAGATTTGCGAAACCGGGACAAATTTTATTCGAATGGAAATCAGAATTACAGGTATGCATAGGCTTTTAGCAGGGATGACTAGTAGGAAGGATCGCAAATTGTGAAAATTTTCATTACACGGTTTCCAGTGACGCCCCCATTTTTGCACTGGCGATTGCATAAAGAGCAGACGCCACTGCAAATCGACGTGTAGGTTCATGTTCAAGAACCGCCAGCGTATAACTATTTTCATTGGACATTCTTCTAACCGAGCTCCTGGTAAGTAAAAAATTGAGTTAAGACGCCTTATTATTTTTAGTGGCGCATGACTTAAGCAAACCACATCTAAAAAAATAGTTCTTACATGCGGATATCTTCGTGTATCTTCTGTTCCCGCGCGTGTTTGTCAGCGAATCAAAAGATGGAAGGGCATGGAAAGAATAAATAGTAGAAAAATGTTCCTGATACAAATGCACAAGAGAGAAAGAAGTGGATTATTAGAAATTCTAGGAGATAGTTTTCTTTATTCCTTCTAATACTTTTTAGGAGTTATAAAACTCCATATTTTTAGGAAGAAAATATTGGGTACTCTTGAGATGCTCTTAGGTTCTTAGCCTACACAAGTGGAAAGATTTAAAACAATTCGATAATGCTTGGCCCCTAGCGTCTGTCCCGTTCGGATGCGGCTTATCCTCATCTACTCATGCACTCATCCGCTCTCTTTAAAAAAGTATATCCACTGCCCTTATCCGCTCATCCGCTCGTATCGGCGTGAGCGCGTAGACACACATCTGCCACCCTACTCCACCCTGACATGCCCCCTTCCACCACCGCACGCTCGTCGACTTCCACGCTGTGCCTTTCCCCCACCGCCCCGCGCCCCACTGGCCGCGCGCGCGCCCCGTCCTTATATTCACTTACTGATTGGGACGTGATTCCCGATCTTCCATCAGGTTCAAGATAACTATCGATTTGGTCGTAGAGCGACACACCGATCCGGCTTCAGATCACAAAGACCCGAACCCTGCAACCTTAGCACCACGTCTTCTCTGGTTATCAACCGTGTCACAATCCGGTTGACCTCGCCACGAAGGCTAATCCCTGCTGCGAATAGAAGAACACAAGCAAGAACAAGATAAAACGCAACTCAATTGAAGTGACAATTGCGGATATATGATTAAGCACTCGAAGTTGGGGTCTTGCAAACCGATAATGGCGACTGTTCAATGATAGATTGATTTAAAGCAAAACTCAAACCCTAACATAGGCGGCGCCTACTGATTATAAAGCCTAAGGGGCATCAAGGACCCCTACTCACGTCGCTAAGAAGTCTCGACACGTTACAAGAGCCAAACGGCCCAAAAGACGGCGACGCAGCGTCCTGATATATTCTGGACATCAACTTGTTTCAACGATTCCCGTTGAATCCAATGGAATTTTGGCCTCAAACCAAAGCCATTGGTTAGCTTATGAAATTATCTTTCCATCCATATATGAATCATTAAAAACGGAGTCCAGATGCGTCCTGGGTGTCCATTTTACTACAGAATGGTCCTGGAGCCCGAGATGGACTCGAATTTAATTTGGATTGGGCCTCTAACTTGGCTTGGACGCCCTTGCTGGGCGTGCTTCAACTTGGGTCTGGGTCCCAAGTGTGAATAACAAGCCCGCGACGACGCCATAGCACCTGACAGAAATAGTGACAGAATGTCTCGATGATTTGGATGTCTTGCCAATGTGATATTGAGGTGGGACCAGATCTATTTGAAAGCTTATCAAATAAGTTTTCTATCAAGTGCTCATTGACCTCGATCGCACTCCGGATGGATGAGTTATGGCCTTCCCAATGAAACACTATCGGGCTGCCGACGAACCGAAAGTTCTACTTTGATGGACTTGCACTTTGAGACATATTTGTACCAACATTCAAATAACGACATGTACATGTGGAACAAAGTGAATTATACCTAAAATTACTATGCAAATATAGGAACGAGCGCACCTTATAATCAATGGTCGTATCTGATGGTGTCATGTCCTCATCATCCTCCCTTTTTTGACAACAAACCGTCCTCGGTTTGAGCTTATTTGGAGGACAGATTGTAGGAAGTAGCTAATATTGCTTTCCTTCTTGAAATTTAACCTGTTGCTTTATAACAAAACTTGGGGATCTTGACATGACATGATTATATCTATTGTAGGCCTCAAAATTATCATATTGTTGCACAACAAAAGGAGATTTCAGATTTGAACAAATATAAACTCTGTGTACCATATACTCTCCTTTATTATTATATTTGGCAATAAAGTGAAATGTACATCTAGATGATCGTGATAAATCAGCAAACCAAAATTTTTCTTCCAAAGTAGTAAGAGCACATATAGTATCAAACTTAATATAACCCAAAGTATCTAAAGAATACAATAATTTTAGCTCATCTTTTTTAGCAGCAATGAGAAGAAAATTCTTATTTTTAGCACAAGTATTTGGTTCCAAAACAAAAGCATCATACCCATTCAAATTCTGATTTTTAGCACAAGTATTCGGTTCCAAAACAAAAGCATCATACTCATTCACTGGTTGCGCCATATGTATATTAAAAGCATTATCACACAACTCTTCTTTATCACAAGCACAGTTAGAACAATTATTTTGTGACAAAGGAAATTCAGACTTTGTGTCCACTAAATGTTGCTCTATTATATCATGAGTGGTGGACAAATTCAGCACATCATCACCAATTTGAACATTATCATATTTTGTAGCAAACATAAAAGGATCTTCTAGTTTAGGTACTTGGTGATTTTTAGATTTAATATCGAATTCTTTCTTCTCAGTAGGGGCACTCTCTCATCAGGTTGTACAATTTCAGCATGGATTAAAGTTTTACCAGACTCCTGAGTGGATGTGGGTGGTGGTGGTGGTGGTGGTTATGAAGATGCAGCAGCAGCAACGGAAGCGGCTGCTCGCCTGCTTATCACGATCTCAACCTTCGCAAATGCTTGCTCCACCCTTGCTAAAACCTGGTTGAGGTTTTTGTCAATGTTACTTTGGTCCTTTTGCTGATATCCCTGCAATTCTTTTTCTGCATGCATGGCAAGCTGAAACAACTGGTTTGTAGTGTTAAAATCTTTATAATAAACAATATCTTGAATTTCACGTCTCAAACCACCATAAAAACGACACACTTTATCCTCTGGATCCTCCTCTATCCCACAACGAATCATGCCCTTATGAAGCTCGGCAAAATATTCTTGAACAGACATATCTCCCTGCTCTAAGCGCTGTAATTTCTTACGCAAATCTCGTTTATAGGAAACAGGAACAAATCTATCACGCATTGCTTCTTTAAGTCTATTCCATGCTTGAGGTTGTTAATGCAAATTAGCTAATTGTCGCCACCAGATTTGAGCAAAATCCTTGAATCCACTAGTAGCAAGTTTAACTTTATGTATCTCATGAACTAGGTGAGAATTAAATTCTTGTTTTATAGTCATCTCCCAATCTAAATATGCTTCTCCATCATAAGATCCAACAAAAGATGTTATGGTAAATTTACCTCTTATACCTTGATGATTATAGTCAATATGTGATGGCAGATTGTTCGTCATGCGGTCCATCCTTGCAAATATCTAGGCCATGATTTCCTGCAATTCACTCTTAAACAAAAACACGTTGTTTGATAATGTTAGAAATCAAAAGAAATTCCTATCATCTATTATATGTGTCGGTGGAAATACACTCTCACACATCCTATCAAGTTCTTACAAGGTTCTTATCAACGCAATGCAGTGGACGGTAAAACCGGTGGCTGGTTCGTGATACCTGTGAGGGCGTGGCACCAAGATTGCAAGGATCTTTTTTTGTACTGATCTGAAGTATATATGTGAAGCTTGGAAGGTACACAAAGAACAAATATATATATGTGGCACACAATTCAGTAACAGATAGCAATATTGAATAAATGTCCAAAGCACTTGTCCTAGTTGCTGGACTATACGTGTTCCTAGCACCAGTTGTAACACACAAGGGAGTAAAACAAATATGAAAGGTAGCAATAAAAATATAGACAAGGCAAAAGGCACCACAAACAATAGAGCTATCGAGTGTTCCTTATGTGCTCCTTTTGATCTTTTCTCTTCTCTTTTGCTATTTTTTCTTTTTTTATCCAAAATTTTTTTCTTGCTTTTGATTTTTTATATTTTTTCTCAGCAAGTAGCACATAAAAATAAACTCTAAAAAATTTGAGCTCAATTGGATAAAAGATGTGGCCTGTAGAAAATCAGGATTGTGCTCCAAAAAGCATATCAAAACTTGTGGGCCTGGAAACTCGATTTTTCTGATCGAATTTCGCAAATCTATTTTTTATGAACCCAGCTTTGCTGGGATGAAATGAATCTAAAATTTTCTGGCATTCTCTGTAGATATAAAATTCGCCCTGTTTCGAGTTCGGATGCAAAAGTTGCGACTGTTTTAAGAAAACTGCTCGAATCAAGGTTTCAGTGGACACAAGATGCAAACTGACGGTGATACAGGATGGCGGCAAGTGGAGGGATCAACACAAACTAAAAAAGAACACAATCTAAATCAGCAACAAGACCTTGACCTAGGACACAAACTCAACACAGCGGACTCTGAAACTGAAATATGCAAAGGCTATGGCATGAATGGTTGTAGGATAGGAAACAAATATGGTTGTGGACTATGGGACAAACGCGAAACACTCAAACTAGGGAATAAATGCGAACCTGATGGTATACCTTAGCTCTGAATACCACTTGATGGGGACGTGATTCCTGATTTTCTGTCAGGTTCAAGATAACTATCGATTTGGTCATAGAGCGACACACCGATCCGACTTCAGATCACAAAGACCCGAACCCTGCAACCTTAGCACCACGTCTCCTCTGGTTATCAACCGTGTCACAATCCGGTTGACCTTGCCACGAAGGCTAATCCCTGCTGCGAATCGAAGAACACAAGCAAGAACAAGATAAAAACGCAACTCAATTGAAGTGATAATTGCGGATATATGATTAAGCACTCAAAGTTGGGGTCTTGCAAACCGATAACGGCGATTGTTCAATGATAGATTGATCTAAAGCAAAACCTAAACCCTAACATAGGTGGCGCCTACTGATTATAAAGCCTAAGGGGCATCCAAGGACCCCTACTCACGTCGGATAAGAAGTCTCGACACGTTACAAGGGCCAAACGGCCCAAAAGACGGCGACGCAGCGTCCTGACAGATTTTAGATATCAACTTGTTTCAATGATTCCTGTTGACTCCAATGGAATTTGGGCCTCAAACCAAATCCATTGGTTAGCTTATGAAATTATCTTTCCATCCATATATGGATCATTGAAAACGGAGTCCGGATGAGTCCTGGGCTTCCATTTGACTACAGACTGGTCCTGGAGCCCGAGATGGACTCGAACTTAATTTGGATTGGGCCTCTAACTTGGCTTGGACACCCTAGCTTGACTCCTAAGGTGGTGGCCAAGGAGGAGAACGTCCTTGGGCATCTCTTAGGTGTTCTCCATCTTCTTGGGGCATGCTCCAACTTGGGCTTGGGTCCCAAGTGTGAATAACAAGCCCACGACGACGCCGTAGCACCTGACAGAAATAGCGGTAGAATGTCTCAATGATTTGGATACCTTGCCAATGTGATATTGAGGTGGAAACAAATCTATTTGAAAGCTTATCAAATAAGCTTTCTATCAAGTGCTCATTGATCTCGATCGCACTCCGGATGGATGAGTTATGGCCTTCCCAATGAAATACTATCGGGCTGCCGACGAACCGAAAGTTTAACTTTGATAGACTTGCACTTTGAGACACATTTGTACCTACATTCAAATAACGACATGTATATGTGGAACCAAGTGAATTGTACCTAAAATTACTATGCAAATATAGGAATGAGCGCACCTTATAATCAACGGTCGTATCCGATGATGTCATGTCCTCATCACCTACGCCGCTCGCTCCCTCGCCATCCGTCCGTCCCACATCATCGTCGCGCATACCTCAAGTCTTCCCTGGCCGAGCTAAGGACACCCACGAGCGCGGTCGGTGCTGGTGGTGCTTGCGTTGCCGCGGCTCGCCGCCGGCTCCCACCCGACGGCCGGAATCGATTGACTCTGGCCTTCGCCTCCCCTATGTTGCACATGTATGTTTCAAGTGTTTCAGATGTATGTTGTAACTATTTCATCTTGATATCAGAAAAGTGAATTGGTGGATGTTGCACAAGTTGCATATGTTGTAAGTGTTTCAGAGGCTTGTTGCCAGCGTTTGTTCAGAATGTTTCATCTGTTTCTAGACGTATGTTGCAATCGTTTTTATCTGGATGTTGCATATGTTTCACACATATGTTGCAATAGTATATTCCAAATGTTTTAGCTGTTTCAGTCTTATGTTGTAGCAAGTGGTTTCATGTTGCAAGTTGCAAGTGTTTTATTTAGATGTTTCATGTGTTTCACACACGTGTTGCATGTGCATGTTCCAATGTTTCATCTGTTTTCAGACGTAAGTTGCATTTAAATATTTTTTCATGTTGCAAGTGTTTTATGTTGTTCGACTGGGGCGAGCCAGGGGCCGACGGACAGGGTGCTGCAAGCGGGGCGTGCTCGTCCTTAGCCGCTCATCCCGGCTCCCGAGTGCTGCCTGAGCGGAGAGAGAGGAGGGGGTCAAGGACCGGCGGACGCAGAGAGGGGGGCAGAGTGCACGCGTGGGGCAAAGCGAAGGTGGACAGGGGCGGGTTGCATGGGCATCTGGACACGCCCATCTGTCCGAAGGTATCCAGGCACTAGCAACACCCGCTAAAAAAATAGGGTGCACGCTCCTGTCACATGCGTACAGTGTAGTGGTTGCACCTCCGGCTGTGGAGTGCGCCCGCCTGGGTTTGACTCCCTTGTGGAGCACCGGGTGTCGCACCTTGGGATTAATCCGCGTATTTGTTTCCTAAAGGTCCTAGAAGTTTGGCATGGCGCTATTATACAATGGGACTACGATGTGTCATCGTCTACGAGGCTCTATGCAGCTTCGGTGATCTTCAGAAGAACGCTTGTTTGTATATAGGTCATAGGTCTAGGGGAGTGCGTGCGTGTGTGTGGTGTGAGTTTTGTCGAGTGCAGAAACTACAACTTGTATGCTTACAAGTCCAAGCTCAAAAAAAATTTGCACATCAGTAAACATAACATTTTTCTGAGACGGACGACCGGCACACATACCAGCATTCATCCATCCTTATCTCCCTTTCTTCTCTCCCAGTACTCATCCATCTTGTCTCTCTCCCACGATAGCTTTCTCTTGTTTTATCCTATCTCTTCAAACTCTCTTTCTCTCATTCTCTCTTGTTTTTTCTCCTTTGTTCCATCGCTGGTCCGGCCACATATCAAGCGCCCCTCCACAATCAACGCTTGGTCTTATGCTTCGGTTCCGAACGAACCAGCTGGTGATATTGTCGCACGAATTAAGGCCTTCTGGCATCCCGCTAAGGCCCGGTGAAAGTCTCTAGTTTGGTTTTGGACAATTGATAAAACTCTAGTGCTAACCTCTATGACTAAGTGTATGTAGTAGTTGAGGTTGGTACATGCCAAGTGGTGGAGCATAGAGAAGGATCGTGGTGATGATGGTGTTGACCACAAGATGATCATGGGCTCAACTTGGAAAAGAAGAAAGAGAAAACAAAAAATAAGTTGATCAAGACAAAGGTATCAATGGGTTTTTGTTTTGCACTCAAGACACCATAGAGGGTGTGAGTGACTTAGGATCGATAGCCAAATAATGAAGAGGGGAGTTTCTCTGTTAAAACGGTTATCAAGTGCCACTAGGTGAATTCATATGAGCATATGCATTAGGATCTAGTGTGAGCTAACATAACCCTTGAAAATGTTTGAGAAAATATTCTAACACACGTGCACAAGGTGATACACTTGGTGGTTAGCACATTTGAGCAAGGGTTGAGAAGTTGGCGAAGTCGCGGAAGTGTTTCTTGCTGAGAAACACTGACCGGACGCTGATCAGAGAATGACCGGATGCTGACGTCAGTGTCCAGTCAGTGCTAGATTAGCGTGGCACAGAGAAGCCGAGGGCGAGGGGTTCACACCGGGCGCTACCTGATCGCTGACCAGCGCGTCCGGTCACCTTTTGAGGGCAGTTGGATGCAGTGAACCGGACGCTACCGGTTCACTGTTCATCGTCTGTTGCTGTGGTGATGTCAATCGAGCGCAAGCGCGTGGAAGAAGTGTTGAGCTGACCGGACGCTGGGCGCGTCAGGTCGCTTGCGACCGGACACATCCGATCGTGTTTTTCGCGTGGTGAACCCTCTCTGGAAATGAATGGACGCCACGTTGAGCAGTGTTAGGTCCTCGGCGTCAGCGCATCCGGTCACGGCGTTGACGACACGCTGACTATCTTCGTGACCGTTGGAGATCAACAAACGATATTCAAAGAGGGACACATGGCAACCATCCGTGGGCTTGGCGCGTAGTGACCGGACGTTGGGGCAGCGTCCGGTCGCCCCGAGGCAGGCACAATGAAGAGTCTAATGGCTCTATTCTTTGGGGACGCTTATAAATAGTTGGTGGCCAGCTCTTGGGGAACTCTGTTGGCATTTTGACATACTTGACATCCTCTTGATCTAAGCATACTCTCTCCCACTCATCTTCGTTGCTTGGTTGTGAATCTAAAGTGAGATTGAGTGATTCCAAGTGTATTTGCTTGAGTGATTGCATCTAGTGACACTTGGGGATCATTTGAGCTGCGGGATTCTTGTTACTCTTGGTGGTTGCCGCCACCTAGACGGCTTGGTGCAGCAGAGGAGTTGTGGCAAGAGTTGGTGATTGTTCTTAGCCACCTCCCGGTGATTTGTGAGGGGTTCTTGTGCCTTCCCTGACGGAGTGCCAAAGGAAACTCTAGTGGATTGCGCGTGTCATTGAGCTACCTCACTTGTGGATAGGTTCTTGTGGTGTCCACAGGTTGGACGAGGTTCGTGCTACACCTCTTAGCCGCAGAACCACCAAGTGTTGGTCGACACAACGGGGACTAGCGTGCCGGCAAGCACGTGAACCTCTGGAGAAAAATCATGTGTGTCCATTGTGCTTGATTCTTTGGATCTTTCCTGGTGATTGGTCTTCATCTTATTGTGATTAGTTCATTCCTCGACGCGGTGTTATAAATATCACATTCCTCTTATTTACATTCCCGCAAATTAGTTGTAACAAGATCTTTAGTATAATTAGTCTTGAGAGCTTGTTTTGTCTTTGCTAGTGTAGCTTCTCACCTAGTTGAGCTCTTTAGTGTAGCTAGCTTTTGAGAGCTCGTAGTGACTTAGCATTTGATTGTCTTAGTGATCATAGCAACTAAAAATATTATATAGGTGGCTTGCAGCCCTTGTAGAGCTAGAGCAAAATTGTATTATGCCTTTTGTCATACTAATCAATTGCTCTAGTGCTTTATAAATTTTTCAAATATGCTATTCAACCCTCTCTAACCATAGTAACCATAGTAGGACCTTCCACCTGATCCCATAAGCATTTCTCGTGCCCATTTGCATAACGCCACTTTCGTAACGCTGCTGCTAGATGTGTTCGAGGAAACTCGTGTGCTTTCTGCAGGACAACGTCTTCTGCGCGCTCTGTGCAGAGAAAAAATTGCACTGAACGTGGTGCAATAGGCTGCCTATTGGAAGCAGCTGGGGAAGTTCAGATCTCTAAGAGAGAAGGTGATGCCAATACACGCTACTTCCATGCCAGGGCATCGGCTCGCGCACGTCGAAACACGATCCGTGTCCTAGAGGTCGATGGCGTGTCCCTGGCCGCGCACGCCGACAAGGTGACCACGCTCACTGCCTACTACTCCAACATCTTGGGCGGCGAGGCAGTCACATCTTGGAGCTTCGACATCAACCGGATCTATGACGGCCTCGAACGGGTGGATCCGGATCCTCTACTAGCTCTGTTCTTGGAGGTGGAGGCCAGGAGCGCCACTCGCGCTATGTGCCCCCACAGCGCGTCGGGCCCCGACGGGATTGGCCTGGGCTTCTACACCGCAGCGTGGATGGCTGTCAAACCAGCTATCATGCGCTTCCTCCGCGCTTTCCACGACGAGGAGATAGACATCCAGCACATCAACCATGCACTGATTGTTATGATCCCAAAGATGGATGCTACAATGACACCGTCAGCCTTCCACCCGGTATCACTACAAAACTGTCCAGTCTGTTGGCAAGAATCGATCACAAACACACAATTTATACGGTGGCTAACCTAACAAACGAGCTCAGATCGAAACTGGATCAAGAACATGGACGGACACTTGGCAACTGTCCGGGTGACCCCCGGGAGACAGTGCCCTTTTTCACCTTTGATAGCAACGAGTACACAACACGATTACAAGTTTCTGAGGCGCTAACCCACACCTCTTACATCAAGCTACTTATACCAGCAGCTAACACACACGACTCACACAGAAGAAAAACTGCTAGACATGATACAAGACGCACTGAAACACATGTTCAGTTAACACTGACGCCGTGGACGTGGTGACCGTGAACCACCGTTCCCGTTCACGCTGGCTTGATTCAAACTCGAATCCTCCTGCCTTCTCCACTTCATCTTCGTGCCGACCACGTGTCCTGCATCACCCTTGACAGGTTTACACCAACATTCTCCCCCTTAAACCTGGCAATCTGAGAGATCTCTGACGCCAAGTAGGTGTCTCATCACCACCAGCTTGCCTGCTGGCAGAGCCTTTGTCAGTGCATCAGCTTTTTGCTTATCAGTGCTCACCCTCTTGACATTGATTTGCCCCCTCTCCACACACTCTCTAATGAAATGATATTTGATGTCAATGTGTTTACTTCTTCCATGGAACATAGGATTTTTCATCAGAGATCTAGCAGAGTTGTTATCAACAAAGAGTGGCACTGTCTGTGGCTTTTCTTCAGTGATCTCACTGATCAGATTCCTCAGCCACAATGCTTGCCTAGCTGCTGCTATTACAGCCATGAATTTTGACTCACAAGATGAGAGAGCAACAGTTTTCTGCTTCTGTGAGCACCAGCTAATCAGGTTCTCCCCCAAATAGAATGCCATACCACCAGTGCTCCTCCCCTCAACTTGATCAGCTCCATGGTCACTGTCAGTGTACCCCACCAACAGTCCAGTACCTCCACCTTGGACATACACCAGTCCAAATTCAAGTGTACATTTAAGATACCTGAAGATCTGCTGATAGCTGCTATGTGCATCACTATTGGTTTTTCCATAAACCTGCTTGCTAAACCAACTGAGTATGACAGATCTAGCCTAGTGTGCAACAAATACCTGAGATAACCTATCATCCTTCTGTATGATGTTGCATCAGCAGGCTTACCACCCTTGTCAGCATTTAGCTTGTTTCTTGGCTCCATTGGGAATTTTGTTGGATTACACTCAGCCATCCCAAACTGCTCAAGAACTTTATTAGCATAGCTAAGTTTGCTTCACAGTGATAAAATCCTCCTTCTGACACACCTCAATCCCAAGGTAGTAAGATAGGAGTCCAAGATCAGTCATTTCAAACTCAGCCATTGTCTGTTTCTTGAACAACTTGATATTCTCAGGATTCCCTCCAGTGACAATCAAGTCATCCACATAAACACCCAAAATGACTACATCATCCCCATGATCTCTTGTATAGACAGCATGTTCACTCAAGCATCTTTTAAAGTTTAGTTTCTTCAAACTTCTATCAAGCTTACAGTTCCATGCCCTAGGAGCTTGGTTGAGGCCATACAGAGCTTTACTCAACCTAAGTACGCATTGCTCCTTGCCCTTCACCACATAACCTTTTGGTTGTGTGACATAAACTTCCTCCTCTAACTCATCATGTAGGAATGCAGACTTAACATCTAGATGATGAACTTTCCAGCCATGATTAGCAGCATGTGCCAACAGTAATCTCACTGTATCTAGCCTAGCCACAGGTGCAAAAACTTCTTCATAATCAACACCAAACTTCTGCACATAGCCTTTTGCCACTAACCTAGCTTTATGCTTCACTATTTCACCATCTGAGTTTCTTTTCAATTTGTATACCCATTTCAATCCAATGGGTTTGTTCCCACTTGGTAGCTTCACCAGCTCCCAAGTCTTGTTCTTCTCAATTGATTGCATTTCTTTATCCATTGCATCCACCTAGTCTTGATTGACAACAGCATCTTTGAAACATGCAGGCTCTTCCACCTCAACCAATAGAGCCTCAACATTTTCATCCATCAGTTCCACCTCATATGAGTCATCATACACCTCATTAAGGCTCCTAAACCTGATGGGCCCATTGTCGTCATCAATATTGTCATCAACATCCATGACCTCATGACTAGATTCTAAAACCTGTGGTGAAGACTATGGTGTAACAGGCTCACTGTCTATTGTCGGATTTTGGTTAGTGAATGACTGACTATCATTCATCTCTGCACCAGCTTCCTCCCCAACAGCTGACTGCATACCTCCATGCTTACTCCCCCTGTCTCTTGACTATTCTGAGTATCTTGCACATCACCACTAGCATCATCAAGACTACTGAAAGCACCAGAGAAGAATTGACCATCCCCCTCCTCTCTATTTTTTGAAAACTCAGCATCATTGACAGCATCCCAGACCCACTTGATAGATTCCTCAAAAACTACATCTCTACTAACAACAATCTTCTTGTTTTGAGGGTTGTACATTCTGTGAGCTTTGCTGCCCTCCTCTATACCAAAGTATACCATTGGCATGCTTCTGTCATCAAGCTTCCTCATATGAGTTCCCACAATTTTCACATGACCTCTGCACCCAAACACTCTCAGGTGTCCCAAATGTGGTTTCCTTCCATTCCAACCCTCATAAGGTGTCCTAAAACCCATGGACTTAGTTGGCAACCTGTTCAAAAGATAAACAGAATGCCTAACTGCTTCTGCCCAAAAGATTCTAGGTATCTCCATGCTTTTCAACAAAGATCTTACCATCTCCATCACTGATCTATTCTTCCTCTCCACCACTCTATTCTGCTATGGAGTGTAGGGAGCTGTGAACTGATGCTTGATCCCTGCTTCTTCACACACCTTCTGAAAGAAACTTGCAAGAAAATCTCCACCCCTATCTGACCTAAGAATTTTTATGTGCTGTCCTGTGCTGTTTTCTGCCTCAGCTCTGAACTTGATGAAAGCATCCAGTACTTGATCTTTTGTCTTCAACATGTACACTGTGGTCCACCTTGTACAATCATCCACCATCAGCATAAAATACTTGTTGCCTGCTGGTGTGGATGGAGTAATGGGCCCACAGAGATCCACATGTACCAGTTGAAGTGGTTCATTGGCTCTCCATAGCACTAACTTAGGGAAAGATTTTCTGATCTTTTTGGCTGCCAGACAAGCCTGACACACTTGATCAAGGTGCTGGATCAAAGGAACTCCACCTACCATCTCCTTGTCAACAATCTGCTTAAGTGCTTGAAAATTTACATGTCCTAACCGGCCATGCCACAACCAAGCATCATTAGCTATGCTACTCAATAAACAGGTTGGAGCTACTGTCACCAATTCTACCTTGTACAATCTATTGCCAGTTCTATGGACTTTCATGATCAATCTGAATGGATTTTTCTCTGACACTTCTATGTAATCATCATCCATCAGTACTCTATGACCAATTTCAGTGAGTTGACCAAGACTAATCAAATTGCTCTTAAGTTTAGGAATAAAATACACATCCCTAAGCAACCACTGATCCCCAGTCCTCCCCTAGAACAGAATGGAACCCTTTCCCTCTATCTCTACTGCAGAGCCATCACCAAACTGTACCTTCCCAGTAGCAGTAGAGTCCATATCTCTGAACTTTTGGCGATCACCAGTCATATGATTGTTGGCACCATTATTAAGGTACCGAACATCATTCATGACCTCCCCCTCGCCGACAAAGTACAGCTGCGGCCACACCTTCTTCTCCTCCAGCATCACTCCTGTGTGTCGCATCTTGCACAGTGCGGGCTCGAGCGGTCCTTGCTCCTCAGTTTCCACGAGCAGCACTGCCGGCTCCATCGCCACCGTCCTCGCATGGTGCGCCTCCTCGTCCTTCTTCTCACCGGGGCAACGGTTGGCATAGTGGCCATAGGTATGACACTTGAAACACTTAATGTGACTCTTGTCATGTTTGTCTGTGCTCTCCTTCCCTCCATCTCCGCGTCCACCTCGGCCTCCCCGGCCACCGCCACGACCGCGTCCCTGACCACGTCCTCCATTGCCCTGAGATCTCCCACCTCCAGAGCCCTCGCCGCCCGACTTCTTTTGGCGTGCCTCCCACTCGGCTTGAGTGAGCAGCACCTGCTGATCACCAGAGCGTCCCCCACTGGCTCCCCGCCATGTCCGCTCTTCAAATGCCTTGAGTCGGCCAACTGCTTCATCGAACGTCAAATTCTTGAGATTGTAAAACTGCTCGATCCCGGCCAAAACATGGATGAATCGATCGAGCACAGTGTTGAACAGTTTCTTCACCATGGCTGAATCCTCCAGTGTCCCACCCAAATTGTTGTACTTAACCAACATGGCTGTCAGTTTTCCAGCAAAATCATCGACAGTCTCCTCCTCCTTCATCCCCAGCGCATCGAACTCTGCCTTCAGCGTCTGTAGGCACGCGTCCTTGATGCGTTCCGAGCCCACAAACCTCGCCTTCAGGGAGTCCCAAACCTCCTTGCTGTCTTCTTCTTGGCCACTTGCATAAGCAGCTCATCCGACAGACACTAGAAAAGATGCGCTCGAACCTTCTTGTCCTTCGTCGCCTGCGCCTCCGTTAGGGCACCCGCCGAACTTCCCTCCGGCGGCTCCACCACCTGCCACCACCCCTGCTCCTCCATGATCGCCTGCACCTAGATACTCCAGCTGGTGTAATTGGTCGCCATCAGCGTCGGGAACACCTGCCGGTGCCCACTATCACCGCTCCCCGACCTCCATCAGCAACCTTCAGCAACATGGCACAGCTCTCGGTGGATCTTGCGTGTTTGACCGGCTCTGATACCAGATGTTGGCAAGAATAGATAACAAACACACAATTTACACGGTGGCTAACCTAACAAACGAGCTCAGATCGAAACTGGATCAAGAACATGGACGAACACTTGGCAACTGTCCGGGTGACCCACGGGAGACGGTGCCCTTTTTCACCTTTGATAGCAACGAGTACACAGCATGATTACAAGTTTCTAAGGCGCTAACCCACACCTCTTAAATCAAGCTACTTATACCAGCAGCTAACACACACGACTCACACAGAAGAAAAACTGCTAGACACGATATAAGACGCACTGAAACACATGTTTAGTTAACACTGACGCCGTGGACATGGTGACCGTGACCCGTCATTCCCGTTCACGCTGGCTTGATTCAAACTCAAATCCTCCCGCCTTCTCCACTTCATCTTCGTGTCGACCACGTGTCCTGCATCACCCTTGACAGGTTTACACCAACATTCTCAAGATTCTAACAAAATTGCTCACTTCATGGCTACAGCGGCATATCTCTCGTCTAGTCAATGTGGATCAAACAGGCTTCATCAGAGGACGCTCAATCTCTAAAAATTTTGTACTGGCAAGGGAACTGATTCAATGCTGTCATAAGAGAAGAGTACCGACATTGGTTATCAAGCTTGACTTTGCAAAGGCGTTCGACTCAGCTAACTGGGGGAAGTATGTTCAAAATCATGGAGGCCAGAGGATTCCCGGACAAGTGGATCAGGTGGATGAAGCTTCTCTTGTCAACATCAAAGTCTGCAGTGCTCGTCAGTGGAATACTGGGGCCCTGGATTCAGTGTAGAAGAGGCCTTCGGCAGAGAGATGCCCTATCACCGTACCTGTTCCTCTTAGTGGTTGACGTTCTCTAGAGGCTCATCAAGCACGACAGCGGCGTCCACCACCCAATGGTTGACACCCCATGCCCAGTGCTCCAATACGCAGACGACACAATCATCCAAGTACGGGCTGAGGTTGGTGAGGTCACTAGACTAAGGAGTCTCCTAGACATGTTTTCAGCCGCCACGGGACTCAAGATCAATTACGACAAGAGCATGGTAACACCAATGCACCTCCCTTCCAGGGCTCTGCAGCACTTCTTGCAGATCCTCCACTGCAAAGTTGGATCATTCCCACAGACCTACTTGAGGCTTCCGTTGTCCAATGTCAAGCTGCCTCTATCTGCCTTCGCACCCCTCATCGCTTGAGTGGACAAGTATCTAGCAAGCTGGCAAGCCCTTCTACTGTCTACGGCGGGCCGGGTGGTTCTCATCAACACCGTCCTCACTGGTGTGCCAACCTATGCCATGGGCGCCATGCTGCTGCCCCCGGGGGTCGTGGCGGCCATCGACACTCAGCGTAGAGTGTTTCTTTGGATGGGGACGGACCACACCTCAGGCGCCAAATGTCTAGTCACCTGGGAAAATGCTTGTTAGGCCAAGGAGGATGGCGGGCTTGGGGTTAAAGGTCTCGACACCCAGAACGCATGCCTCCTACTCAAGCTTCTACATCGCCTTCAGCATCCGCAAGGGTCAGTTTGGGCACATTGGATTGGCGAGCATGTCAACCTCACTGATCTGAGCGGTGACTTGTTCGGCACCCACTGGTCGGCGAGATTTGCTGCCGGTATACCAGAGGATCACTACTATCTCCGTCGGGAACAGCCGAAACACTTCATTCTGGCATGACAACTGGCTCATCAATGGTCCAGTAGCTCTGAAGATGCCGGCCCTCTATAGTCACTTCAACGGCTGGCTGAACTCAGTGCACGACGTCATGGCCTTGGGCGTCCACAACCTTCTGCAACAGCGACTGGCTACTCAGGCCTCTGAAGAACAACAGGAGTTGACCAACCTCCTGAGTGATGTGCATCTGGAGAACGTAGCAGATCAGCGCACAAGCTTCTACCAGGCTGATGATGCAAAGCTGTTATCCAGCGTCATATACCGCGCGTCGACAAGAGCGGACCAGCCCTGCCCCTCCTTTAAGTTCGTTAGGTGTAACTTTGCCCCTCCCAGGTCAAGTTCTTCGCCTGGCTTCTGACGAAGAATAGAATCAACTGCAGAACGTCCTAGTGCTCAAGAACATTTTGCAAGAAGCGACCTGTGAAATCTGTCACTAAGAAGATGAGACTGCCGACCATATCTTCTCAGCTTGCAGCTTCACAAGAGACTTCTGGGCACGAATTGGCTAGAACCCAGATGATATTGCTCCGGTAACTGAACTTTGGCTCACCCAAACACCGCCAAGAATTCATGCAGATGTAGTTGACCCAACTATCCTATTATGCTGCTGGGAGATCTGGAAACACAGAAGTGAGGTAGTGTTCAAGCAACTACCGCCGAGCATCGATCGCTTGCTCGCTGCCTGCAAAGACGCGATGAACTCCTGGGTCTGCAGAATTCCGCAACGGAATGCTTCCCTCCTCTTCAATTGGAAAAACATCTTCGATATGTAATCTAAGCTTTCCAATTCTTGTTTGTTGTAATCCTATTGTACTTTTGGGGGCTTTGTCCCATCCACCAACCGGCTACGCCGGAATATGTGGAATGAAATCAGGTGGGGATTCACTTTGATCCCCCGTCGTTACCTCGACATGTGTGGGCTGCAGCGTACAGGCAATGCGGCCATGCTCCACACCTCCCGCTCCGCGCATGGCCGTGACCGTGGACCTCCGCTCGCCTAGGCTTGGACTTGCTCATCAACAGAATCGATGATGTGGCCGGGGGCCACAACCACAACAATTGGGAGGCGCGACCACAGCGCCGCCATGACGCCCCTCTTTCTCGAAAGCCTCCACCCACCGTCGTCTCCCTCTCTGGGTTATCATCTACCTGAGGTCTGCTAAAAATTAGTAGTTGCGTTGGTTGTGTCAAGCGAAACATCTTATTTCTAAGCTACCTCATCATTAGTTTTAACGCAACGTAAATGGTTTTTGTAATTTTGGCCGCGCAAAAGTAAGCACTGGTGATTTGATATAACTAAAGTCACCGCTTGTGAAAATGGATGTGCACATGTGGCTGACGTAAGGTTACAGCGTGTGTAAGTAAGTTTGTCTTGACGTGTTTCTTTTTGACACCAGTAGAAATTCAACATTTTTATTACCCTTTTATATATACTAGCACTAGGTGCAGTACGCTGCGCCGGTTTAAAGAGAAATTTAAAAAATGAGCAAAAAAATGAACAGTATACATGGGACCCACTCAACAGTGACTAAGCCCACACGAACCGAGTGTATGCGGGACCCACATGAACCGTGACTAGAGACGCATGAACAGTGCCTGCTACAGTACCCGGTTGGCTGAGAGGCCGGTTACTTTCATTACAAACACTGACGGTCACTTATCCATTATGTATCTAAAAATCATTACAAACACTCACGCTCACTTATCCATCATGTATCTAAAAAAACCAATAAGGGGCGTACTAGTGCTCGGCCGAAATTCCAATCCATATTTTTTTGAGAGAAAGAAATTCCAATGCATATTATGCATATGGTACGTACGGTGCACGTTGCACGTGTCCGGGTCCGGTCCCGTCGCTACGCTGGCATCAAACACCTGCAGCAACGAGCAACGAGCAACTGCAACCAACCCAAGCGGAGGAGGACCGCCATCGACAAGAGCGCACACAGTAGAATGGGCGAATGGGCCTCTTGGATCACATCATTCCCCCACTGGGCCGGGAATGGGATCGGGTAGCGTTGGGCCGTGTAGCGCCATCAATGCTGCATGCAGCCGGGCCAGCCGCGCGTACGTTACGTGCATGGGTGTGCACATGCACTGGTCCTCACGGTACAATTGAATTGATGATATTTCCATCTCTTGCCAAAGAACACACGACGTACGGCATTATTTTGGGCCGGCCATTCCAATCCAATCCCGGAGCATGACCGCAGACGTACACACACAAGGCCAACAGGAGTACTGCTGAGTGTGTACAGTGTACTAGTACTACATATGGTACGGTGCTGTAGGCCGGTGACACGTAGACACACAAGGCCAACCACGCACATGCATTTGCAGCTTATTACGTAGTACATCATGGTCATCAGATAAGGACTTTGATCCACACCGTACTGTTGTCGGTCGATCATGCTCGTCTTGCATGTTCACATCGATCAGCACATGCATATGCATGCATGCATGCACGCAGGCGAGGTGTACCATGTGCGCGTGCATCTCTGCTTGACGAAAGCTGCGGACAATTCCCGAGTAGCGATTGGGCCACGTCGCTTAAATTTCTCAACCTTTCGTTCACGTGCTTAAACAAATCTTGCCGTCCACCAATAACCTAACTGGACTTTCGAGATACATCACAAAAACAAAAGGCCTTACCGCAGTCGCCGACTCACGATCCCTTCCGCCGGGTGCCGGCCAGCTCACGTGCCGCGAGCTCCTGCCCCTCCGCGACCGCTTACGCACATATGGCTCCACCTCGGCGGCACGGCACGCGGCGGACACCCTACTCCTCGCAAGTCGCAACCGTTGTGTGCAAAGGCGAAAGCACCTCCCACGTTGATGGCTGTTTTAGGCATCACTCATCTGGATGCGCGATGGCCACACTAATAGCAGCGCTACCGGCGCCTGATCCGGACGCCTAGCTCGAGGATAGACTAGGCTTCTCCTGCAGCGGCCCAGAAGTCGCACGAATCGGCAACAAGGCCGCCCCGACTGCGGTGGCCATGGCCAGGAGCTCATGCGGGGACCAACCGGGGAGATACGACGAGGCCACATCCCTGATGCTCGAGAACGGTCGAGTACAAACAACGAGCCGCCCGCCAGCCTCCGCCACTAATACCCGAGTGGTGACAGCCTCCATTTCACCTGCACCAAGCAAGCAACAAACATGCCGCGAGCCTGGTACGTACATGTGAGATCGACAGCGATGGCGTCGACCACATCAGACGGGACAGACGGCTCCCCATTGCATCCATGTCGCCTGCAGCACCATGGACGTCCACAGGGCCTAGATAAATGTGGATTGTTGCATTGCATCCTATGGATTGGTCCAGGCCTCCAGGGAAGGGAGCGGACTGCACACTCGCACTGCTGCTAAACAATGCCTGGACATCGTGTGTTCGACTGACTGTGCGTTAGATGTGCAAACGGTTGAAGAGTGTGAAAGAGAACTGTCTGCCAGCCGTGGAGGTGGTGCTGCTCAACCTGGAGATCTTCAAAGTGTTAAGGCCCGTATCAGCGGAGAGTTTTATTTTGTTGCTTCCAAGACTGTGATGTCATATACTTCTTCTGTCCCAAAATAAATCAATTCCTATAATCCGTGCCATACTAGCTTTATAGAAAAGAATAACAACATCTATGACATGAAATGAGCATATTATGAAAATATATTCTATGATACATCTAATAATAGTAGTTTGATATCATAAATCTTAATGTTTTTTTATAAATTCAGTCAAAGTTAAAAAGTTTGACTTAGGACAACTTCAGGAATTGATTCTTTCGGGATAGATGGAGTAGAATGAAATAAAATTTGGATGAAACGGCCACACTCAATGGAAAGTTTCGTTCCATATGTTTATAGACATTTAATTCTATAACTCATAGAGAGTTGGTAACTGTGCTAAGAGAGTTTCATCCCATGAAACTCAATTCTTCTCTCTCTTCATTAAAATATTACCATGTCATTAAAAGTGTATATGTGCAAGCTATCAAATGCAAATGAAACTCTTGTGAAACTTCCATTGAGACTCGCCTACCACCACACTAATAGATACAGAAGGCTGCGAGCAAATCATGCCTGTGGCATATTCGTTTGCAGACTGAGGAGCTATCACAAAGAGAATAACTACAATCGTGGCAGGCACAGGCACCACTCTGTCACTACAATATTACAGTTCATCTAAAACACTGGTTTTGGCTATTTTGCTCTGTATATCTGTCCCGATTGACATTGACAGAGTATAAGAACCATATAAGTTACATATGAACACTCAACTAACATTAGTTAGATGACATTATTTCTGTGATTTAGGGTGTGTTTAGTTCGTGAATTTTTTTTTTGCTTCAGCTACTGTAGCACTTTCGTTTGTATTTGTCAATTAGTGTTCAATCATGGACTAATTAGACTTAAAAGATTTGTCTCGTGGTTTTCTACCAAACTGTGTAATTATTTTTTTTCTGTCTACATTTAATGCTTCATACATGTGTCTAAATATTCGATGTGACAAAGAATCTTGAAAATTTTTGGGAACTAAACGTGGCCTTACCGAACAAGCTATTAAGGAGAGTGAGGAAACAGCTATACTGCCATGCACTACTAATGAACTGGCTAACCAATCCACCTTTGTCAGAAAACGAGCAAACAGATGATCTTAATTTAAGAACTGTTTTGAATTTGACTAGCTTGTCTAAAGGCTCCTCCAATAATGGTTAGAGAACTGCACATGGTTTTCTTCCTCTTTATAGCACATGAAAGCAGTGGAATGTGGAACCTGATCATAGCCAAAATTATTAGCATAGAATCTAGAGATTCCTATTTAGCTGGTACTGCAGTAATATTTGGCTGAAAGTACATATGGGACTTTGTCATAATGCTTCATAGTTTCCCGAGATATAGTTTTGAGCAAAATGCACCGTAGGTCTATTAACTTTTGGTCATGTGTCACTTAGGTCCATCAACTCTCAAACTGTATTTCTGGGTCCATTAACTTTTGGTCGTGTGTCACTTAGGTCCATCAACCCTCAAACTACATTTCTAGGTCCATTAACTTTTGAGTAAAATACACCGGAGGTCCATTAACTTTTGAGGATGTGTCATCTAGGTCCATCAACTCTCAGACTGTATTTTTAGCACCCTAAACTTTTTAAGTGGTTCACCGGAGGTCCATACCCCTTCGTTTATGTCTGTATTTTACAGAAACCTTCCTCCTTTTCTTTTTCTTTCCCACGTTCCCCCCGTCTAGGCGGCGCACGCAGCGTGGACTCTTGCGAATGCTTCGTTCCTGTAAGGACGTGGTGCTGGACAACCACAACGTGCCCAAGTCCGTCATCGAGTTCTGGCCAAGGCGCGCGGCGAGGAGCATGAGGCACCACGTCGCGGTGATCGCGCTCGTCTCGTGGCCTGCGAAGTAGATGTTCTTGTAGTTGTCCACCACACGCGCGGCTGGTCCTGACTGCTGTCGATGATGGAGCCTAGGAAGTCGCGGCCCAGTGCCAGCGCCGGCCCTGCCACCGCCTTGCGCTCGCTCGCCAGCTGCAGAATTAGCGACCTGATCTCGTGCGTGAGCCCAGGTCGATCCGGGCCTTCCTCGGAGTCCTAGTCAGGCAGCGCCACGAGCTGCGTGCGCCGCCTAGACGAGCAGGGGGGAAACGTGGGAAAGAAGAAAATGAGGAAGATACAGACATAAACAAAGGGGTATGGACTTTCGGTGAACCACTTAAAAGGTTTAGAGGCCAAAAAATATAGTCTGAGAGTTAATGGACCTAGATGACACCTCCTCAAAAGTTAATGGACCTCCGGTGCATTTTATTCAAAAGTTAATGGACCCAGAAATACAGTTTGAGGGTTGATGAACCTAAGTGACACATGACCAAAAGTTAATGGATTTAGAAATACAGTTTGAGAGTTGATGATCTAAGTGACACACGACCAAAAGTTAATGGATCTACAATGCATTTTGCTCTATAGTTTTTTATACAGGCATTTTCCACATAAAGGGGATTCCAGCTATTAGCAATGGCCCATTGGCCGGGAGGGGGGCGCGGCGCCGAAACGACGAATGACCTGAGTTCAAGAGAAGAAGAGAATAAAAGACGCCCTGCACTTGCCGCTCCTTAGCATCATTGCCGCTCCTCCAGGGGGGAGCGACAGCCCCGTGCCCGTTTTTCGCCACTGCCACCTTAGCATCATTGTCGCTCCTCCACATGAGGAGTGGCAAAGTTGAAATGCCGCTCCCTCGCGTGGGGAGCGGCCAAAAGTGTTAGATATAAAAAAAACTTTCGGTGCTAAAATTAAAAATAGTTTTTAAAAAGTGTTAAAAATAAAAAAAATCTCTACACAACGCTAGGAAAGGGAATACGATGAGACGCCGTGACAATGCTATGCACAGGGAGTGTCTGATCAACTCTGATCAACTCTGATGGGTCCTTTTGTTTTTGTGACGTATCTAGAAAAGACCTAGCTAGATTGTACTGTGGACATCAATATTTGTTTAAGCACGTGAACGAACGGTTGAGAAATTTAGGCAACGTGGCCCAATGCCTGCTTTGGAATTGTCCGCAGGTTTTGTAACCACTAACCGCCGGTCGATCGTCGTACAATTTCCCGGCCGGCCTAGCTAATAAGCTAGTCGTCGTAGGTACGTCATTCGCGATGACGACGACGACGATTATTATTATTATTATTATTATTATTATTATTATTATTATTATTATTATTATTATTATTATTATTATTATTATTATTATTATTATTATTATTATTATTATTATTATTATTATTACTACTACTACTACTACTACTACTATTACTGCGTTCCTGCCACCATGCATGACACAAAGTAATCGATATGAGAGGGATCCATCTACATGCATATAACAATAAAACAAGAACTCAGATCATCATACCTTGTCTGGCTTCAACATGTTTGTACAACAATTAAAGAAGCATATTTAGCACGGCTGCATGTAAAAACATGCCTCCAAAGTGCCTAGGACAACATCATGGACTGCAAGAAAAAAAATACAAGGCAATCTAGGCAACCATCGCAACCATGAAACACATCAGGTACAAAAAGAACAGTAAACAGGTAGGTCATCATAAAGTACAACAACCTAATGTAAGAACCAGCATCAATTCAATAACAGATGAAACCCTAATCCATCATGAAACAGCAGCTTATACTGAGAATAAACGAACGAACAATGAACTGCAGCTACGGTAACAAACCCTAACATCATCGTCATCAAGAGAGAGGGGGATTGGGGGTCGATTTCACCTCGGGGTGGTCGTCGGAGCAAAGGAGCAGCGCAGCTGGGAGAAGAAGAATCGGTGAGGAAAAGGAAGCAGATCTGGAGGGAGAGGAAGCAAATCCAGCCGGGAGAACAACAACCGCACCACTGCAGCAACAGAAGAAGATGGAAGAAGACGGCAGCCTCCACGGAGTCCCCGCAGTCGACGGAGCGGCGCCGCGTCAAAGCAGATCCAAGGCGGAGGCGGAGGCGAAGCCCGCCGGGGAAGGATGCCGCCGCGACAGACACCAGCTCACCACCGCTGCCGGTCTCTCACGTGGGTAGAGAGAGGGCCAAGAGCACGCAGACGAAGGAAGGAGACGCAGCGGCAACGGGCGCTTATAAAGGCGGTAGATTTCGCCGGTGGGGAGGACGCACGGAGGTTTCCCCCTTCCCGCGTGAGCTAGCACGAGCCACCCGCCACCGCGCCAAATCATCTCCAAATCATTAGCCTTGCGCCGCTCACAGCCGCGCCCCCCAAAAAACGAACCCTAGCTTCGTTTCCCCATAGCCAGGCGGAGGTGCCCCTTTTGCACCACGGCGGCCAGACTACAGAGCGGGCCAACGTCCCCAAACACGGGTGTTGCAGCCTAGGAGCGTAGCCGGCCCACTGGGCCACACTTCCAAACACGCCCTTAGTTGCATTAGTACCTACCTGCTCGAGTCTCCTTGTTGGACGCTGCCGCATGCACGCGCGCATCACGCATGACGCATGTGCATACAACGAAGTAGTGGCTGGTTTGGACTGACCACCACAAGAACAATTTTGGAAGACGGGCTCTCTTATTACTAGAGACGAGACCACTTCCGTAAATGGTCAAACGACCTCCAGGTAAATGACTATTTTTGAAAATCATTTGTAGAGACAAACGTTCTAATAAGGCGGTCGTCTTTGTAAATCATCGATTTATAGAGACAATTGCCTTAGAATGCTCGTCTCTTAAAATCACTCTAACAGAAACAGCCACTCTTAGTTTCCATATATAAAAACCTATTAACAGAGACATACATCTTAAGTGGACCGTCTCTATTAATAGCTACATCAAAAAGCATTTCATAACTTCTCCCTGTGAAGTCGTAGCATGGAGACAAACTCTATCAAAATTGTAGCTCTCGACGCGATCTACAACTTTTTAGTAGACAATATTTCCTAGAGCGATCACTTTTTATTTTTAGAGGCGGGCAATTGTCACCATTAATCGCGATGTTCTGAGGTAGGTATCTTAAAGTGTCCATCCGTCTCTGAAAATCGATTTACACAGTACAAGCATGAAGCATACGGGCAGATGCTCACGCTCGCTTCACCTATGCAATCAGCAGCAGATCAGGGCGGCTGAGATTGAGTCACGTCCACGCCCCTCAAATGACATGGCTTGGTCTCATGTCTTAATTAGTGTGTCCGTCTGAAATCTAATGGTCTCATCTCAAAAAGTGAGTAAATTGTATCCACCACACAACATGTTGTTTGGTTCAATAGTATATTTCAAAATGTGCAAACAAATACATAAATCTGTCAAATGAGTGCACATACATCACAGAAAGTATTTTTCCACGGTAGCACGTGCATGTTGGTGACCATTTATGTTATCGTAATACTCGCTCTGTCCCAAAATAAGTGTCGCTATGATATTCATGTCAGTTAAACTTTTTTGAGTTTGACTAAATTTATAGAAAATATTTGCAATATTTGTATATCCAAATAAGTTTATTATAAAAAACAGATTCAATGATCTATATAACAATAATAATCATGTACTATTAATATTAATATTTTGTATATATATTTAGTCAAAGTTAAAAGTATTTGACTCTTAAAAACAAAAACGACACTTATTTTGGAACGGAGGGAGTACTTCCTCCATTCCAAATTATAAGACAATTTATTTGGTTTTTCTAGATACGTTGTTTTTATTATACATCTAGACATATTGAATATCTAAGTACATGGTAAAACCTATATGGATATAAAAAAAGTCAAAACATCTTATAATTTGAAATGGAGAGAATACTTAAGAGAGTGTGGCACACGATCTAAAATCCTTGTTTTTAATAAAATACAAAAAAGTTAATTTAATAAAGATATAATTAGAAGAAGAGATTTAACTTAATTTAAGGATATAACAAGTTTTGTAGCAACTATCAAGATCAAATTTTTTAAAATCAAAATCTAGATTCGTCATTATGTCTCTTAATTAAGGTTTTAATCCGTGCGAGACCATGTGTTGATGGACTAGTATATGTAATTTGAATAGCCGTCGATCATTCTTACCCTCCTGTGACCATATGCGAACCCAATCAACAGTCCCATCTTGCGTGCCACCGTGGAAAATATACTCCATGGCATGCATGTGACCGACGTCTCATCTCCTACAACTAAAAAAACAAAGCGTGGACATTTTTTGGTGCGACAAATTTTTTAAGTCACCTTTTCCCTTCCCTACGATCCATTCGTTGTTTTTCTGCGCGCAAGAATAGAAGGAAACTCCCCAAATAGAAACCCCATCCGTGCGAAATAATAGAGGGAAACTAATCACCCCAAATAGAAGGAAGGTCCATCAGCCTTTTGTACGTGCGTCTTCATCATTCGTACATGGTCTCCGCGATCTCAATCGTACATGAGTCTACGCCTCCGCGACCTACGCCACGCCGCCACCGTGACCTGCGCCACGCCGCCTCCGTCGACGCCGGATCACAGGCCGTGAGAAGTGCATCATCGGGAGGTCACAATCTCCACGACCGGAACAACGAGGACCCGGCGTGGCATCTCCGAGGCCACCTTCCCGGCAGCGGAGCCGGCGTGGCATCTCGACTGCAGAGGCTGTGCAACGTCCCGGCGGCGCAGCATCCCGTGCGGCGGAGGCCATAGCGCCCGCCCTCGCCAGCCGACGTCCCCCTCACTCGTACCGGCCTCCGGGGCTCCGCCCTCTGCCATCGTCATTGCCCGCCGTCATCGCCTTCCCCGTCTTGCAACAACCGGTGTCAAAGCAGTGCGGTGAACGTCTTCCCCGCTGGCGTCGTCCCCTTGAAGCGCGCACTGCGGCAGCACAAGGTAATAATTTCCTTATAATGCAGTCAAAGTATTCTGATGGTCCGGCCATTGGATCCAGAAGTGGTTCCATGGCCAATTTTATCAGGAAATTCTATCCTCAAATTGTAAAATTGTTCATTGTCGATCAACACTTAATATTCAGTGTTGTGCCTTTGTTTTGCTCTACGTGTCTGCACTTTGAGCGAGTAGATTGGGCATCAGACAATCTGCAGTTTGGGCATCTTAATCAAAAGCTGTTGGCTTAAGTGATGTACAATTGTTTATGCATATCATTGTATCTTAATCAAAATATGTTAGCTTAAGAGGATAGATGAAGTGTCATGTGTGATACAATTTTTTGTAAACAATTTATTATTGGTATGAAAACATAGTACTGACCTAGAGGAAAACATTGAAATAAATCACCACAGTTCCCAATTCCAAACTAGCAAAAGCACTACTCTTAGTACAAATATCTGCAGTGAGCGCTTAGTGCAAATATGTGGGTGCAAAAAGAACGACAGACTGTATCATCAACACTCCATATTTTATAGATTTGCTGCTGATTATACTAAATAATTTTCTACAGGCTCAAGTGTTTGGGGCTGATACAAGGACGCCACCGACTCTATCTAATGAGCCATAGCAGAGGTGATTCATCTATTCTAAGCTGCACAATTTAAAAGAGGACCCATGGTACAAGTATAAGCATTGCAAAAGGTAGCAAAAAATACAGACACAACATTATGGAATTGGCTCGTGTAAGCTATAATCCTATGCGATGTTGCAACGGGATATTCCTCCTAAAGATGAACAACTAAAAAGTTGTACTGCATACATGCTTAACTCTGATTATACCAGGAATCTATGGTCAAACCTCCAGACTAGCAGACTAGATGCACCCTTAATTGAATTCGAGTAGCACATATGTACAACCAATGAGGTGGTGCCAAGCTAAATCATTTCACATACCAGGTCGCTGCCGGACTTGGGGAGGGCCGGGCGCTCTGGATCTAACCACCATGGAGGCAGCCGGGGCTTTTGTGAGTATGCACGTGGAGGAGTGCCCCCTGCCATGGGCGCCGCTGGATCCATGGGGTGGTGGGAGAGGGTGCGCCATGGCGGCCACCGGAGATGGGGAGGGGCGCCGCCGGTGTGGGGGTGGACGCCGGGTTGGGGCTCGAGGGTAGGAACGGCTGGTGCAGCTCCCTGCTGCGGTGTGCCTGCGCGGCACGGGCTGATAGAGTGACGGGCGGGAGCAGGATGCCGGGAGGACCGCGGGAGGGATGGGCAGAAGGCCGGCGGCCGGCTGGGTGGCCCGGCGGGCGGCCGCTAGCTCCTCGCCTCCTTGACCCCTCCTCGGTCCGCCCCTGCTCGGCTGCTCGGTGCGGCGGCGATAGCGTGGCGGCGGGGGGCGGTGCCCTGCGGTGGGAGCCGCGCAGCCGGCTCAATGGAAGATGGCAGGAGGGCCGCTGGCTGCCCTTGCCCCTGCCACTGCCACTGCCACTGTAGGTGATGGAGTTGCCGACGGCGTGGGAGGGAGCACGTTGAGTGGGTGAGGGATGAGGGAGCGCGCTGGCCTGGGAGAGCGAAGGGAAAGAGTCTTTTTTTTGTTTGCTTGTTTTTCTTTTCCCAATTTTTACACATATATATTTATTGTGTATATAATTATATGTGTGTGTATATATGTTTAACAACATATTAATTTATTCATATATAAATACAAAAATCCATCATAATTTGGGTTTAATAAAGATGCTATAATTTTGTAAAAGATATAAAACGTCAGAATTGGCTACTACGATCGGTGTCCGTGAGAATATGGAATATAACTTATCCCAATGCAGATACGTAAGTCGTTTGCTCCAACTTTTATTACTTATTTCTTATATACTATTCTAATCGGTACCATGTTTGTAGTTTCTTTTGCCATGGCTATATGTTCGAAAATATATGCTTTATGTTTTCGATCAGCGGGAAAATATGCTTATCATGATTGACCCTAGACCTGTTGAAGAGTTGTGTAAAGACACACCAACGCCGATGTATGCCAAGTACACTCTTGGGTTTAGTTTCAACTACACGTTCGCAGTGAATAAACATATTCCTGAATGGAATGAGGATGTCTTCAAATAAAAGTTCAAACGGAAAAAAAACATCACAGAGGTCATAGGTGGGTAACTAACTCAAAATCATCATTGCTTGCAATAATAATACCTATGATATAATTATTTCTATATATTGCTGATCGTGAATCTCGCTACAGACACTTAAATGGATATCTTATCCTATAATATGTGTCTGCGTGGAATAGACCAAAAGGAACACATATTTATACAGTGAGTATAACACATTGTTTTAAGTTTTTGTGGAAGTTTTTTAAGAGACGCAGTATTACCCATACGATAGAGCTTATATATATATATATATATATATATATATATATATATATATATATATATATATATATATATATATATATATATATATATATATGTGTGTGTGTGTGTGTGTGTGTGTGTGTGACAGGATGGTACAGAGATGCGGCGGAACTTATGTGTGGATTTATTGGCGCATGAGTGAAATTGATATCGGAGATTTCTTTCTGCCGATATTAAACATTATCTTAGACGCATCACACAAAGATCTATACAGTAGAGTTTATGAGCCTGCGACGCCACACTCTCGGTGACTGTTTTTGATTTCATAAACATTGCTTTTTTGAGATAATTGTAATTTAATGTTCGTATTTAAGTTTTATAGTATTGTTATCTTATTGTGCGATCCCTGTATTTTAAATACATAATGTTAGCTATCCCGTAGCAACGCACGGGCACACTATCTATAGATTTAATAAATTTAACATTTATTTATATTCTTACCACTTGTTGACTAAAATAATCTCGCTCCGTTCCGAATTATAAAACGTTATGGCTTTTTTAATATATATATATATATATATATATATATATATATATATATATATTGATATGCACTTAGATATACACTATGTGTTTAGATATATAGCGAAAACAATGTATCTGGAAATGATAATGATATCTTACGGGCGTCTGTCCCGTGACTCCCGTCCTGACTTCACATCATCCACTCATCTGGAGACCCATCCTCATCCATTCATAGTCAAACCCCGCTTGCGTCGCATGCCCACTCTATGCTGTGCACCCCCGCTCGCGGGACGAACTTTGCCTGCGCCGCTCACTGGCCGCCCCCTCCCGTGCCACCCACCGGCCGTCCGGACTCGTGCCTCCCATCGCGACCGCGCTCCATCCGCCTGCCGCAGCCACTGCCGAAGCCCGTGCCATCGATGAGTTTTGCGCCGACGACCTCCGCGCACTCTGTGGCATCGAGCTCCTCGCTAGCATCGAGCTCCACAAGAATGAGCTCCATTCGTCCAAGCAAGGTGACATTACGCTGAAAGCGCATGTTGCAAGCATATATTTCAAGTGTTTTAGTTGTTTTGGAGGTATGTTGTAAGGGTTTAGTATGGATGTTGCAAAAATATATCATGATGTTGCATATGTTGCAATGGTTGTACACTTATGTTACAAACATCTGTCCCCAATGTTTCATCTTTTTTTCAGACATATGTTGCAAGTGTGTTTCATCTGGGTGTTGCATATGTTTTACACATATGTTGCAAGTGTTTCATTTGGATGTTGCGTATGTTTTGCAATGGCTACACACGTCTTTTTCCTAGTGTTTCAGACGTTTGTTGCAAGTGTTTCAATTGTTTCGAACGTATGTTGCAAGTGTTTCATCCAGATGTTACAAAAGTAGATCTTGTGTTGCACATGTTGTAGTGGAATCCATCTGCAGCAACCACCTGCTGGGGTCCACCTACATGCATGTGGGTGTGGAGGGGGCGCCACGATGTGGGCGCGGGACACGGTGCTGCGCGAGCCCCCACGTGAAGCAGGCATAATAGACGTAGGCGTCTGACGTCCGGGCGCTAGATGTTCTCATCTGGAAAAGCCAAAACGTCTATAGTTTGGAATGGATAGACTACAATACTCATACAAGTTGTTGTACTAATTTATAAATCAGCCTGGCCATGACCGACCTGCACAGATAGGCACCGGGCACGTTGGCACCTGGAGCGACGCATACAAAACTGTTCTTCTCAGCTCTCGATCTCGGTCGACCAACGTAAGTCACGAGAGGACCAAGCAAGTGGCCGTCGTTCCTGCTGCCGGCTAGTGCTGAAGATCGATGTCGTGGAGAATAAAGAACATTGACCAAGACAGTGACCCCCTGCAGCTGATTCATTCAACTCTGATGTTACTCAAGTTAATTAAGAGACTCTAATAAATTGTTAATTATAATTATATATGTATCGTGCAGCTACGTGATTTGGCCACATATGTATACATATGCATTAGGAAGAGGATGACTTATTAGCTTGTAGCTATCATATGTTTCATTGTTTCCAAACTTTTTATAGGCTAGTAGTACCTACTAGCAGTATGCTGTAGCACATGTAAGGGGCGTTTTAGACTGCTCAACAGACTCCACCGTGGAGCAGCTCCATAAAAAACTAGTTTGTGGAGCATCTCTTTAGGTGTTCTCGCAACTCTACCATTTTTCCTCGAACAGAGTACGTGGAACTGAAACCGTTTAGCTAAAAAACGTGAAGTAAAGTTACAAAACATGAAGCGGAGCAGTCCCAAACACCCCGATAATATGGCAAATATGCATGTCCTGATGTCCATATATACAATGGAGATAAATTAAACTACGTCCCATATATATAGACTACTACAGCTAGTCTATTAAGAGCAACTCCAGGGATTCTTTATATCCTCTCCGATTCATATGAATGGAGATTTTAGGGAAAGAATATCCTGTAACAAACTCTTTAATTAGAGCAGCTCCAACAGATTAGGTAAATATATTAGAGAAGTCATTTATAGCTATTGTGCTCTAAAAAAGTATTCCAACAGCTTCTCTATATTTTTTTCTATTTTCCCTAGCTGGCTATCCCACCATTCTCGCTGGCCATATTTCCCTAGCGAGTTTTGTTTGCTATCTATGTTTTTCAATTTAGCTAGACTGTTGTGAAACTCTACATTTTAGATGTGCTTTCTATTTTACATAATGGCTATATCTCACAATTTAGCATCTAATTTTACCAAATCTCCTGGTGTTGCTCTTAGATATGCAAATATATACCTCCTTTATTCTAGATTTTTTGCTAGCTAAAGATAAAGAACGTGAATTTCTAGAGATTTACTCTCTAAATCAAGCGTTGGGGTGATCTGAGGAGCCTCTTCATCCACAAATTCTAGGGGACCTTCAACTGGTCCACAAATTCGTTGGATCTACACAACTACAAAAATAGAAGGGTGAGAGTTCCTCGAGGAATACATGAGACGCTTCTCAGAAAAGCACAATAAGATCCCTATCGCCCCTGAGTCTGACATCACGGCCTTCACCCGGGATACTAAAAGAAGCGCTCCTCCACAATGTTCTCTCCTAAAATCAATTTTGTGGCAGTGATATCTGGAATATGAATGGAAATAAGTTTGGATCCGGTATTGTCAAATAAAGAACGCGGATGCGCCATCTAGAAGTCTTCCAAGAGCAACGTGGTGCCAATAACATTTTTCAGTTCCATGGATCGGTCAGCCGTACAAGCTACGGCCAACCTGCCTACGTATAGTATAGTACTACCCTCGTGTTCCAGCTAGAGAGAGGAACTGTTTGGACACGTAGCAAATATGACTGTACATTAGAACGGCACAGAAAGATTTATTGCACCGTGCTCCTATACCTAGCTATTTTTTTTTGTTAAATTTGATTGAACTTTGCCCAACCAAATAGAGATCTGCCTGTCCTAACTCCTAGTATGCTCATATATATGTGAAAATGGTGACAGGAGATTCAATTGCGACGAACCTCCCAAACAACGGTGGTCAGGCTATGGTTGGCCATCCCGACATCGTAACTCCATATAGAACCTCAAAAATAAAATCTCCATTGCCTGTCATATCTCTCAATATTTACAGATCTAAAAATAATGGCTGGACATCCAATTTCGTGAACCTCTAAAGCTGAGGCTATGATGACAGTTGAGGGCAATAGAAGATGCTAAGCAAAATATGGCCCCGTTCGACTGTGCTGATAAGCCGGCTAAAAAACACTGTTGGCTGATTTGTTGTGAGAGAAAAACACTGTTTCAGCTAAAAAAACAAGCTGAAAAGTACGGATTATAAGCCGAATGAATAGGGCCGAAGAAGAAGATAGGGACCGCGTATCTTTGTACGTGGATGCCTTTGTTATTCCAAACATGAAAAATGATAAGAAGCTGTTGGAGGGTGTTCTAGGTGGACTATCAGCTTTCAATTGCATGCCCGCATATACCATTATATGGCACAGCCTCCAAATGCCCATGATGTTTCTCTGTTGTTAATCCACTGCGTGCGTGCATGATCGATTCTGCGTGATTGTGTCCATATTTAATTTTGATTCTCTGCGTGATGCGTGCGTGCATGAGTACTAGTATATTAATGTACCTATAGTTATAGATTATATACATAGAGAGATATGTACGTATAAAACACAAAATATGCCTAAATCACAGACGGCACAAGGGACCAGACACGGTGCAAATCCACATGCTGGCCCGGATTAGAGACGACGATGATTGGATGAAGATATGATATGATTAATTAGCACAAATGATGATCCACGAGGCAAACACTGGCACAAGGGACCAGACACGTATACGTGTCGGTCCACGCATCCACACACAGTAGGAATATCTCGGTCGACCATGAGCTGCTGACTTGGACTCAAGTTGTGGTGTGGACAGATCGAGCTGCAGCGTAGGAGTAGGTATAGCCAGCCATATAGGTAATACAATAAACTAAACCTAGACAACATACTTTATGTTGTTCGCCACGAAAGCAGCGCGTTGCAGTTTCTACAAGGGCAGTTACCACGTCAGCAATTATTTCATGAGCTGGCAAAGAGATTTAGAGACCATTTGGTGGAACTATCTATGTCTACTGATAAAGAGGCAAAATTTCAGCCTCTTTTTGGTCTGGATTTTTTTGTCTGTCCGCTCTAACCTATTCCGTCCCATACTCACAATCTACTGAAAACCCCCTCTAATGGACCGCGGTACAAAATCCAGTAGGACCTGAGCAAACTTCGATCTTACATATTATACACCGAGATCACGGATCTCCTTCTTCCCAAAAAATGAATATAATACAAAATCAAATACAATACAGAGAGACCATAAACTTGAACAGGAATTAATTAAGTTATAAATCAAATACCAACAGGACTATAAATACAAGGCATCGGCATCTCATGTCACCACGACTCACCAAATCAAAGCCAAGACACAATAGATCGAAGAGCAAGAAGATCGAATCAAGCCCTCTATGGATCCGCGCTCCGATGGGCCGGGACTCCGGGGCACCGCGGACAATGGGTCTGCGGCGGTAGCCCCCCATGCCACATTAGATCCGGCGAGTGTAGGGAGTTGGGGAGAGAGGAGGGAGAAGCCACAGCCTTGCCAGCAAGGAGGGAGGAGGATTTCAGCGCCATGGAAGGAAGAGGTGGAGCCGCGGAGGGAGCCGAGGAGCGAGGAGGCATGGGTTCAGAAGAAAAGAGCCGCAATATTTTTGACGGAGCGAGGCGATGGTTTCAGGAGAGAGACGGGTTAGAACCCCGATATTATAGCAAAACCCATCGATCATTGTGGATGCCTGATGTAGCACATGCAAATGGTTGGTTGTTTAATATTGATTTTAGATATTTGAAAATCATATTTTAAATATCACTATATCCAGATGATTTTAAAAAATGCCATAGAATTTTATAGCATGAGGTATCTATGTTTCAATGTTTCATTGCCATCAAACTGCTACGAGTTTTCATGGCTTGAACAAAGTTAAAGTTCTAAGACTTATTTTATTTACTGCATAATTTTTCATAAAATGAACCAACAAAATTCATATCAAAGCACTATGCTATCTATATTTAATATTAAAGTCAATATGGTTTTTTTTTCTAATTGTCTTTTTTACATCCAGCAATGCCCTTACGCCTGTTCCTATCTCATATACATTTCTGAACTTGGACTTTGACCTGTGCGCAAACGAGCAAGAACAACGCGTGTCCAAGACATATCCGAACAGATGATGCGATCATTGAACAAATATTCCGAGACATAAATTGTCTAGGTAACCGCAAAACAAACTATTATAGTTTCAATTGTTATATAAAAAATTTGCACAAAAACATACATATTGAATCAAATAATTTGTCATTCACCCATAGCAACGCACGGGCACATTTGCTAGTTTTACAAAATTTTTAACCAAATGGACAAAACAAAAACAACTTCACCTAAGGAGCTCCACAAATCATATGATGACTGAGGTTGCTCATTGGAGGAGCCGAAAAAAAGTTTCACCTGACTCCTTCTCACTTCGGTGGCCCAGCGTGTAGTAGCCGTTGGCATATTTGACCCGGGGACATGGGGAGGGGCCAGCGCGAGGAGGCGTGAGGTTGAGGGAGGAGGCTGGCATGGGGAGGCGCCTCCTGCTAGCGTAGAGGGGCAAGGCTAGGTGATGAGGATGCCCTCTAGGGGAGTAGTGGCGACGAGGCCTCTAGCATATGTGACGAAATAGGATCCTAGGGTTCTCCACGGGGCCAACTACCTGGCAGGGGCCTGGGCGGGCGCACGGTCTGCCTAGAGGGCGCAGAACAAGGTGACGTGTTTTCCAAGGCTAAAAGGACTAACCTAGTCGGATTCTAGAAAAGTCTGTAACTAGATTAGAACTCTTCTGTTGTGCCCGACTAGGATTCGACATATGCGCCTGTCATCTAGACTATATAAAGAGGCAGGAGCACCCCCCTTGTAACACAATCATATGCAACAATCCAACGCAAGGAAACACGCCTAATTGGACGTAGGGTATTACGCTATTCTAGCTATCTGAACCAGTATAAATCGTTGTCTTTGTGTTTACCATCAGGTTTAGCACTCGCTGATCCCCGCCTAACCTTGTCCCGGGTAGCCCCGTGACGTGTTGCCGGTTATCAGACACACCAACAGCGGGGAGGGATGAGCCCAGGGTGAGGCGGCCAGCGCGGGAAGGGGCGAGCTTGAGGCGAGGTGGCCAGCATGGAGGCTGGAGCAAGGAGGAATTGAAGACTAGCATGAGGAGGGCGTAGGAGAAACAATGCGCATGCGTGGATGAGAAACCGTGTTGTGGAGGCGTGGGCTTAGCATCCATGTTCCTATGAGGGAATGGGAACATGGAACGGGAACGAGAACTTGGGGTGTTATTTTATAACGTGGGAATATAAATGTTTCTGAAGAATCGGGAACGTGGACGTTCCCGTAACGACGTTCCTATAACGTGGGAACAACACATTATCAATTGGTAATGTGTTGTTCTGTTGTTCGTCTCATGCAGAAGTGCCGAGGTGTGATGTGTGGGCAAGGGTGCAGTGTTGCGGTGTAGACGACCGAGGGTGAGGCACTAGGCATGGATCTGATAGAGGCCGCATGGTCTTGCAATGGCGGCGGAGATCTAATTAGGTGAGCACCTCATCTCTTTCCTTCCTCTTCCTCTCCTCTCTAGCTCTCACTCGCTCGCACTATCCTTGTCCCAGATCTACAATATGCTTGGAGGCGAGGATATGGTGGCACGGACGTACGACGATGTCGGCCTCTAAACTACGACTAGGTGAGTGAAGGAGGCGGTGCAAGCGAGGATCAATGGTCGACGAGCTCAGAGGTAGGTTTGGAGAGGGCTCAAAGGTGGGTTTGGAGAGCGAGGACAACATGGAGGGCCATCGTGTAGTGCAGTGGAGGGATCAATAGGTTAGAAACTGACTCGACAGCTGAGAAGCATTCTCAACGTGCTAGTAGTGTGCTGGATGGGTTGGTAGCAGGACTTTTGTTATTTTCAGATGCAGCTGATAATCTCAACTGACTCTAGAAATAGATCTATAGAGAAGGCTGGTGTTCTGGCCCGTCTCTAGAGATTAATTTAGAGGCATAGTTATATACCCGGCCATAAAGATGGATGATTTGTAGAGACACTGGTATAGAGGTGGTTGGCCCATCTGTCTTTGTGAACCAAATCTAACTGCCTCTAAAATGCAATTCCGTAGCAGTGCATTTTGTCTCAACTTTTAGATATATACGCACAAATTAAATTAAACCCTAATAGCATACCGTACGTACGTGTGTGTCTCTGTACATATTGGAGGTTTGGATCGCGTCGTCATGAACGAATGTGGGTACATGCGCCATCTAGAAGCCGTCGAAGAGCATACGTGCCAATAATATTATATACACACCACATCACACATAACACATATTCAGTTTGACGGATCGTTCATGCCGTACAAGCTGCTACAGCAAGCCAAGCTGTCGGCGTGATAGCAGCCTTCAATCAGGCCCGTCCCAAGGGGGTGCAGCGTGTGCGACGCCCATGGGCCCATGAGATTGGGGGGGGGGGGGGGGGGGGGGCAATGAGTATACAGGTCTTTAGTACTAGTAGATGTATACAGCAGGCCAAGTCGATCGCTTTGTATTCGAGGAAAGGAAGCGTCGCTGCCGACGCTGCGCACGCGAGCGCCGATCGCTCTAGGGCATGTCCAGCACTCCACATCTCCACTACTCCAGCAGCAGGGCCCTGTCCAGCAGTCCAGCGATTGATTGAGGCATTGGAGGCAGGCAGGCAGAGCCGCAGACTAGGCGCAGAGGCAGCTACGTCGGCGTCCAAAGACAGAAGTAGATGTAAGTGATTTCTGATTTGATCATTTGACTACAATCCAAACTTCAGTACAGTCGTACAGGGATTAGGGCCCTTAGGGATTTGACTTCTAATTCAATAATATTAGATTGCCGGGCTCTTAGTGTCTTATTAGCCCACGGGCCCATGAAATTTGTGGGACGACCTGCCTTCAATAATGGATTCCACGGAGAACGTACCACAACGCCTGCTAGCTATAGATAGACGACGGAATTTCCGTTTTAACGTACACAAGCTGAGAGTGTGTGTCCTCACGACCGGCCGAATCTAGCTAGGGCAGGTTCAGGCGGACTATCATGAGTTTGTTGCATACTTGCATGCGTGGATATATGCATATGCATATCGGCCGGACACTGTATGGACACGGGCGGTGGGGTGTGGGCGCAGCGTAAGCACTCCGATCCCCTACTACTTCTGTGACAATAAAACTCTTCCATGAGTCCCTCCCTTGTCCCTTCTAAGTTTTTGTTGACATGGAAAGGATCGGAATAAAGCTAGGGTAGAGCTCTAGAGATTGAAGATGACTTGAGTCATCTCTTCCATCAAAATAATTGTGGGCCCTTTAGCAATTTCTCGGCTCTGCATGATTGAGAGTATAGAAGAAGACGAAACCTAAATCACAGACAGCACAAGAGACACAGACCAGACACGCGGTACAAATCCACTAGCCGGGAATCTTAAAAGATGATGATTGGATGTAGATATATGATTAATTAGCTCAATCATCCACAAACGCACAACTATAGTAACAACGCAAATTGATACTGACACGTGGCCTCGGGCAAGAGGATCAGAGCTGCTGACTTGGACTCAGCAGATTGTGTAAGAGAGCTAGCAGTAGTTACATATAATATATATAGTAGCCAGATAAGTCAAAATTAGAGAGCTACTCGTATATAGTAGTATATAAATAATAATGAACCTAGCAGACAACACACTTTACTACAGCTATATGTTGTTCTCCACGAAAGCAAAGCGTACAGCAGCAGTTTGTATATAATAAACTATATATGAGCTACTAGCTAGTTGGTGTGATTCTCATAATCGTTCCCGTGCGTATGCAGTACGTTTGACGATATAAATTAATTAAAACTCACGTATCTACGTCATGTAACTCGGACTGAATGGTTGTATATTATATATGAAAATGATTACCAACCTCCGATCGATACCATGTTCCGTAACAGTAATTGAGAGCGTAAACTTTTGTTTAATGTTTGATTCAGTTCGTGTCTTTGTGTGAATATATCTTATTTTGTACGTACGAGTAGGTTCAAGTATATATATGCTACGCTTATTACGGTATTTTCGTAAGTATTTATTTATTACCTCAATCTCTCTACCACGCCCACTAAACACATGTGGCTGACACATAAATCTTATGTCATGAACTTATATATTTTTTTTCTAAAATCGATAGTCAAAGATACAGATGTTTGATTTAGGACAAAGTTAATACTGTACGTAAATAAAAATGGACAGGGTACACAACCAATAATGCCGGATACAATAGGCATGGAAACGAAATAAAAAAACAGCACTGATTGAGCAGGTGGCAACCACCCTGGTTATGCATTTGAATTGACACAGTTGTCTGACTGACAGATTGTATGTAGGGCCTCGGTTGTTTACGTATGAGTATGTGATAATGTGCGTGCATATACATGCGAACTGAAATTCGTTTTCGTGTGTTATTGAGAGTTGAGACAAGCTAATAATTAAGTGTAGTGAGAATCGGCTCCTCCCAAGACTCACCAAACTATGCGTCGGCGTCGTCCCAGTACACATCTGATAAACATGCATGCATATGTACTATACATGATATCTATGGCGACATAACTCGCCATGCACATATGCGAAGTTTGTTTGGTTCACACCCTGACTGTGCCAGGCAGATCGATCCAACTCCGGACTGGAATAATGGATGCTGCGGGATATCTGGCCAGACGAGTTTCTCGGATCGGGAAGCAAACTTGCTCCTTCGCTATTTCGTTAACTGTTGACCCCCCTCTCTAACCAAGCTGTGTTGTACCAGGCACCAGATATGGAGGTGGTCTTTGACAGTGGCGGATGCAGGATGAGAATCAAGGGGGGGCTAAAACAATGGAGATGTTGATTTGCATGAAAATTTAATGGTGATTTGAGATTTTGCTACAGTATTTTTAGTGGTAAATCAAGTCATTAGGGGAGGCTGGAGCCCCCCCGGCCCCCTGTAAATCCGCCACTGGTCTTTGACGTGATGGAACTGGAGTTCATGGCCTCTTCCAATCCGTCGTCGGCTGACGAAGCGGATAACCATGAACATGCATGCGAGGACAGCGACCCGGTTCAGGAAGAGCTCAAGGCCCGGATCTACGTGCCTCTGCAAACGCCGGTCCTCCGTGGGGGGCCAAGATTGCGTCGCTCCAGAACGCCGAGGTCTGCTCGCTCCATCAGGCGCAGCGGGAGACTCGCGGCAAACTCAACCAAGCAGGCGCAGTCCGTGCTCCTCAAGAAGCTGGGGGTGCACGTTGATGATGCTTCCGTTGACTCCGACATCCAACGCAAGTTCAGGGAGACCATCAATGGTAACATGTCCGTCAGGAAGCAGCGAGCTCTGCAGATTCTGTTCTCAGGCGACTTCGACCCGGAGGCCTTGGGCATCGGCTCAGCCGGGGAAGACGTTGACGCTGTTGAGGCTTGAACCTCCGGTGTCACACCCCCACCCCTCCTTTGTCGCGCATCAGTTATTTATGTCGCGTGTAGATAGTTGCCTCTCCTAGAATGTGCGAGGCCTCAATGCCCGCGCGCGTCGCAATGTCGTGAGAGAGTTTGTGGTCCAGGAGCGACGAGATCGACAACTGGTGCCTAGCGGGGTATAGTCAGTTGCGGACTCTGATGGCGTTTGGTTGTTGATCCATCCTATGTCGCTAAAATCGGTTCTGTAATACCAACATGCTCTATGTTCTATGTGCTGGTGGTTGAGCCTCGGTAACTGGTTACCGTGACAGCTAGGTCGTAACAAACTCTCTTCTCATTAATGAAAAACATGCTCATGCACGATCGGAAAAAAAAATTTCGTTAACTGTTTCAAACAAGGAATCTAATGAGCAGACGCTCGTCCCGCCACAAGCAACAAAGATGTCATGGTCATTCCTTTCAAACAAAAAAAAAATGTCATGGTCATGTGGCCGGGTCATTCGCTCATCATCACACGACTGTGCTATACGTTTGTCCTCGCCATGGTTCGTGCGTGGCGCCGAGGTCGACATGCATGCATGGTTCCTTCCTGGCTTCTTTCAGTCCTGCTCTTGGATCGGAGCTGTAAAGGAACGAGCTGATGTTACAAAATGGAAAAAGTATCATTCTAAGGCCCTGCTCATCTGGCTTATAATCTGTCTTATTCAGCTTGTTTTTTCAGCCAGAACAGTATTTTCCTCTCACAAAAATCAGCCAACAGTGTTTTTCAGCCGGCTTATAATTCCAGCCGAACGGGGCCTAAATTATAAGACGTTTTTTTGCTTTTCTACATTCATAACTTTGGTTATATATCTAGAAATATCAAAATGTTTTATAGTTTGGAACGGACAAAGTAGCTACTTTTTCTTAGGTTCATTCAGTTGCCAGAAATCCTTTCTCCTTCACGGTTTTTCAAGAAAAAAAATCTTTTTTTGCTTCAGGTTCATTTCAGTTACACATATACAAGGGGGGAAAAAGCCCATTTTTCCTTGAGCTTAATTTCAGTTTTTTTTCTTAGAAAAAGGGCTCTTCCGCCCCCCCCCCCCCCCCCCCCCCCCCAAGTTCGTTTCAGTTACAAGAAAAACAGGTCCTTTTTCTTTCAGGTTAATTTCAGTTTCTTATTTTTTTTAAAAAAAATCTTTTCTTTTGGCGCTGAAGTGTTCGGATTAAACAGCTCCTTTTATTTCCTATTTCCTTCAGGTTAATTTCAGTTTTTCCTAAAAAGCTCTTTTCCTCCAGGTTAGTTTCAGTTATTACCAGAAAAAGGGTCATTTTCCCCTTGCCTCAGGGTAATTTCAGTTTTATTCTTTTCCTTTTTTGGAGCTGCAGTGTTCTGATTGCCGTCTGCCGTGCGAGATTCCCGGCGGTGATGTGGCAACGGCGACTCGGCGAGCAGCATGCGTGCAGACTCTACGCAGCATACGTGCATGTGGCGCTGCCGCCCACAGAGGCCGGCCGGAGCCGGACCCGTACTGTCGGCGTCACCGTCGCCGTCGGAGATATTAAGCAGCGGCCAGCACTCAGCAGGTGCCGCTGTCGCGAGTGAATAAACGAGCGAGCTCCACGCCTCCGTCGCCGTCGCGGCGGCCGGAGAGGCGTCCGGCGACAGACCAATCATGCACCTGCTGACCTGCGCACCGCACGCCGCACGCACAGTGCGCCACGAGGCCACGACGACGGCGCGCGACGCGATGGCACCACCCATCCGTTCCGGTCCGGTCCCGATGTGGACGGCTCCGTACCAGTCCCGCGGAGCCCACCACCTCTGACTGACCTCGCAGGCCACTCCTTTTTTTTTTCTCTCCAATTTCTTTCCGACAAGAAAGGCTTGGCTGGCAGTGGCAGCTTGTCCATTTCTCGTCAGCTTGTGTAGTCCATGTGGTGGATGCAGTTGGAATTCATTCATTCCTTCCTTCCGGCCGTCCTTCGTCTTCGTCCCCCACCTCTCGCTGCATCTCCGTCTCCCTCCCTGCTCTGCTGCTGCCACTGCCACTGTATACTCTAGAGGCCATCAAGCTGCCTCTCCTCCCGTGACAGCAGCTGCTTGTCTGCCTGCTGCCCCCGAGCCGAGGCGCCACCCAGCTCTTCGTCTCCCTCGACGGCCGCTTCCCGAGATCCTTTTCGCCACCAGGATACAGGGCGGGCATCTGCGAGCTCTGCGCTCCTCGGACTCGATTTGGTTCATCCAGCTGCCTGTAAGTTCCCCCGCTTCCCTTCCTTGCTGCCCTTCTGATGCTCTCTCCTCTCTGCATCTCCTCTTCGTCTCCCTTCCTGATGCTCTCTCCTCTCTGCATCTGCAACCAATCCCTGCGCTCTGTGTGCGTGCGCTCTCATCCTCCCTCCCCAATTGAATTCCTGTCGGTGTTTGGATTAACAAAAGTGGAATTCCTTTCTCTTTCTTTTCGAGTTCCATTCACGGCCTAAATGGGAATTTCTTTCGTGTTTGGATTGATGATTATAGCAACAACAACAACCAAAAAGGGGAGGGATTTCTTTCGCCCGTGCTTCGTCCCAGGCAGCAGCAGCAGCACCGCCTGAAATCCGGCGGGCCTCTGCTGAATGTCTCCGTCCACGGCTGACGACCTCCCCTGCTTGCTGTTGTTAGCCTTGCTGCAGTACAGTGCAGAGCTTCTTCTGTCTCCGTCCGTCCTGCTGCTTCATCTCCCTTCCCCCGCCTGAAAAATGCCTTTTTTCTGCTGACCATGTTTCTTGGATAGTTGTTGCCCAACTCGTACGGATGGAGTAGGAATGGGAATATGGATATGAATATGCCCCTCGCCTTGCTGATTGAATATTCAATTCAATGGAGTGCCCCTAGCTTGATTATTCTCTGCAGTTCCCATTCTGTCTGATGATATTGGGATATTGCCACATACTCCCTTCGTCCCTAAATATTTGTCGCTTTCGCTTCCTAAGAAATAACTTTAATAAAATATATATTAAAAAATATTAATATTTATAATACATAATTGGTATCATTGGATAGATCTTTGAATCTAGTTTTTTGATAAATTTATTTAAAGATAAAAATGTTGCACGCATTTTCTACAAATCGAGTCAAACTTGTGGCACGAAAACCGGAAACGACGTTTAAATAGGGACAGAGGGAGTAGTGTACTCAAATATTCTGTCCAGATCCCAAGGAGGCAAAGCCAAAGGCAAAGTATGGTCTAACTTCTCTTTGACTCCCAATTGATTAGATTATTCCAGTGAGAGAGAGAAGGAAAAAAAAAAGACTTAGGATTTCGTGAGATCTTGTCTAGGTACTTAGACCAACCGTACTGGAACATGTATACGAACCTGGAGTAGTGTTTACCGTAGAGAAAACGCCGTAGTGGGCATGGTAAATGATGCGCTACGCGCCTTCGGCCCGCTATTTCTGGCGACATGCAGGGCGTACGCTACATAGCGTGGGGGCCACAGGCAGGCGCTGCCGCGCGTGGGGAAAGCCAGAGCATGCGCGGGAGAGAGGAGAGAAAGGAGAAAGTGGTGGGCCCCACGATTTCAACTAGCTAAAAAGTATTATAACTCACAAACCAAAAAAAACCAAAATAAATTCTGATTACACCATTGAGTTCATTTTAATAAATCCTTCAAAACAAGATCTCACATGAATATTTTTAGATAAAATTTATAGAGAATGATAAGTGGGCCCAACGTTGGTAGTTGGTATAGAGGATGAATATAGAGTATGAATGTGTGCGGAAGAAAGTAGTATAGAAGAATGACTAGGGCCCACCGTTGGTAGTTGGTATAGAGGATGAATATAAAGCATGAATGAGTACGAAGAAAGTAGTATAGAAGAATAACTAGGACGGAATATTTCTTTTAGAGGATAAATTTAGAGTACCATGAGTGTGGATAGCCTTAGCAGCCCCATCCATGAATTGAAATATTGAATTGTTCACCAATTTCCTGATGACTTGCTTGCTTCCTGTGGGGAGTGGGAGAGCCGGAGAGGAATAACAAACAAGCTGAACCGACGGCTGTTCACCTGTCGACTGTCGTGGATTTTCTTCAATTGGGCGCCTTCTACTTCTGCAGGCCAGCATAACAATTGACTACTGCGTATCATTGTCCTTCCGTGCTTTCATCAAAGAGTGGCTAGACGACATGCAGCATGCTGAATGCATCACGCACGCATCCTGATTCAACTCGTCTCTATCCTGCTGCCATCTTTTTCACCGTCAGCTGTACAGTAATCCCTGTAACAATCTGGGTGAAATTTTTTCCACGCAGGACAGTGAACCCACAGGACCGAGCGGAGAAGATTCCTGACATTCATTCCATTCCGTTCCAAAGGGGGTGAGAAGGCAGGGAATGAGTACAACCAAGGTGAAGAGACGTGTGGGCAAGTATGAGCTCGGCCGCACCATAGGCGAGGGCACATTCGCAAAGGTCAGGTTCGCGAGGGACACGGTGACCAGCGAGGCCGTAGCCATCAAGATCCTAGATAAGGAGAAGGTACTCAAGCACAAGATGGTTGAGCAGGTGAGGTCGCTTTCAGTCACGTACTTTGAATTATTGCTGTGTTTTTCTTTCTTTCTAAAGTTTGGTGGTGTTTCATATCTCGTTGGATTGTGGGGTCTGTCTCTGTCCCTCCACCCCCCACCCCCCCCCCCCCCACCCCCGGTAGTGTTTCTGCTTTTGACTAGTCTACTATGGGCTTAGCAACTTTGTTCAGCATTGAATTAGCAGTTCCTTGTTGGTGAAATGTTTACATGCTTGATTGAATGCAGATTAAGCGGGAAATCTCGACGATGAAGTTGATCAAGCACCCTAATGTTGTCCGCATATACGAGGTAACTTTCTTGGTGATCTTACAAAGTAGTTGATCAGAAGAGAACCAAGTCATTATATTTCCTAGCATTATCACTTAGCATGCATATTTTATTTTCACTAGGAGCAGGCTGCAGGCGGTCGCTTATCTTTTTCACAAATCAATGTTTTCATTAATCTATAGGTGATGGGAAGTAAAACAAAGATCTACATTGTGTTAGAATTTGCTACTGGTGGCGAGCTCTTTGACGCAATTGTAAGTGATATGCACATTTCCCATTACAGTTTTTGTAGTTTATGCTATACCCACCACCGTCTTACTGTTTCCGTGTCCACAGAGTTCAATGTCTCACCGAGAGATTTTCACTAATTTTCTGTATTCCTCATTGTAAAGGTTAACCATGGTCGAATGAGGGAAGATGAGGCAAGGAGGTACTTCCAACAATTAATCAATGCAGTTGATTATTGTCATAGCAGGGGTGTGTACCACCGGGATCTAAAAGTGAGCTCAATTTCTCTCTCTCTCTCTCTCTCTCTCTCTCTCTCTCTCTGTGTGTGTGTGTGTGTGTGTGTGTGTGTGTGTGTGTTTCTGCAATTGAGAACTCTATTTCAGAATCTAAACTATGATACTTGCAGCCTGAAAATTTACTGCTTGATTCATATGGAAACCTGAAGGTCTCTGACTTTGGGCTGAGCGCGCTATCTCAGCAGATCAAGGTAATGACTTCTTACTTGTGTGCCTCCAAGTTACCAATGAGTACTTGAGTAATTACAGGGTAAAAATTCACACATTTTTCAAGCTTGAAAATCTTCAGACCCATCAACATATTTTTAAGCATACTTTTTTTTGCCTCTTTTACCTTGTTCAGGATGATGGACTGCTGCACACGACTTGTGGGACTCCAAACTATGTTGCACCAGAGGTAATGCCAGAAAAGTATATAAAATGAACCAACAATGCATATTATGGAAATTACTGTTTGTTAGGAATACAATCATTTAAATATTTATATCAACTTTATTATAGGTCCTTGAAGATCAAGGCTATGACGGTGCAATGGCTGATCTGTGGTCATGTGGAGTTATCCTGTTTGTTCTGCTAGCAGGGTATTTGCCATTTGAGGACTCTAATCTCATGACTTTGTATAACAAAGTGAGAATTTCATGGCTTTTAGGTCACTGGTGCAGTCTTGCTTATTCATGCTTATTTGACTTTACCCGTCTTTTCCTGGCAGATATCAAATGCAGAATTTACATTTCCACCGTGGACATCTTTTCCTGCCAAGAGGTTGTTAACAAGAATACTTGATCCAAATCCAATGACGGTATGCCAGAGCACAAAAGCTGCTTGAAAATAAAAATACTATTGAAGCAATCCTAAGATAATGGAATAGAACAGATCTGCATTCACCATATAATATATCCCACAGTAGGCTCATAAATCACCTGATGCTGCCAATATCCTTTAATTAATTGGTATTTCCATCGATCCAGCATTTGTAATGTAACTCAAATCAACACAAATTTTAGAAGTTCCTAATTCACTTATGAGTATGCAGCCGCTGTTAGATGCAGTTGAAGGAAAAAAAAACGTCAGTTTTCTATTAGAGAAAAAGTATAGGCAATTTGGCAATGCACATATCTCAAAATGAAACCCTTTGTGCCAGTAAAAAATTGCAAATTTGCAACTTCCAGTCGAGGATGGGTTGAGAATGTGCTGAGCCTGAGTCTGGTTTTAAAATGAATGAGCCTCCATAATTTTATCTTACTCCATTGGATTAGACTCACATTTTGGTAAACCATGGCAGAGAATAACAATCCCAGAAATATTAGAGGACGAGTGGTTCAAAAAGGGCTACAAGCGCCCAGAGTTTGATGAACAATATGACACCACATTGGATGATGTGGATGCTGTCTTCAATGATTCAGAAGTGAGTAAATGGTGCATTTTTTTTCTTCTCATGCATAATGTCACAAATTTTACTTACTAACTAGTTTTACTATTGTTATTTGCCATCATTCAGGAGCACCATGTGACAGAAAAGAAAGAAGAAGAACCAGTAGCTCTGAACGCATTTGAACTGATTTCAATGTCAGCAGGTCTAAACCTTGGAAACTTATTCGACTCAGAGCAGGTAAAGGAGATGTTCCTGAGTGCTCTGTAGTAACCTAGAACTTCTAAATTGCAACATGCGATAGCTTAAATCATCATGATTTTCTAAGGACATTGTCTGCTGTGTGCTGTGCACTTGGTTTCTTTTGAATTATGCCAGTAAAAGCCAATTACACAATTACAAAGGATGTTGCAAGCTAATTCTAGTTCTATATGCCTATGTGGTCAGACTGTTAGTTCCAACAGTACTTACAATTTTTTTCTCAGTTTAGGATTTCCCATCATGGTCATCATGATTTTACAACCTTACTATTATGTAGTCTCTACTCTAATTTTTAGTCACTGACTGTATCTGCAGGAGTTCAAAAGAGAAACAAGGTTTACATCAAAATGTCCACCCAAAGAAATTGTCCGCAAGATTGAGGAAGCTGCAAAACCACTAGGATTTGATGTTCAGAAGAAAAATTACAAGGTACCTACACGTAACTCTGATAACTTATTATTTGAATATTTTCTTGAGGGCATGACTTCTCGAAACGAATACAAACTTTGAATATATCTTTCTGCATGCTAAAAGTTCTCTTTTTCATTGTGTGATCAGTTGAGGCTCGAAAAGGTAAAGGCAGGGAGGAAGGGAAACCTCAATGTTGCTACTGAGGTAAAGCTTAATTGTTTTCCTTAACTGCAATCTTCTTTTTTTGTAAACTTCTTTTGCCTAACATTTATTATTCATATTGATTCAGATACTGCAAGTTGCACCCTCTCTTCACATGGTAGAAGTCCGAAAAGCAAAAGGTGACACTCTGGAATTTCATAAGGTAACTATGAGTCATGCAAAGATCATGCCAATAAAGAAACATATGTATTCATGTACTATAGTTCAGAAGCTGAATCATAAGCTGAACAAGCTGATTAATCCCTATCCATCTGCTTGCCCAGTCACCAGTAGTTTGAATTCATAGTTTGTTTGTCAGGGTTCAAAATTTCGCCGAAATTTCGGCCGAATTTCGTGAAATTCGGTAATTTTGGTGGTGGCTGAAATTTCTGCAATACCAAAATTAAAAACCTTGTTGTTTGTTCTTTTAGCATCTTTTGTTTGAACAGTATGTACTTAAATGTTTTTTTCGCGAGCGGGTTTTCATACGTTTTTCATTAAGAGGGAAGCAATTTTTAAAACCATTACAAGGAGCATGATGGCGGCGAGACGCCCCCAAACATGACTGAAACCAGACCCTAGCCTACTGGAGTTAAGCATGTCTATTGCATATGATCGTTAAAGGTGTAAGCATGTCTATTTCTTTTGTTTGAACAGTATGTACTTAAATGTGTAAGCTGTAATTCTCTGCAGTTCTACAAGAACCTTTCCAAGACCTTAAAGGACGTCGTCTGGAAATCCGATGATCTTCAAACACAACATGCTGCTTAGCAGAACCTCGGAGAGGAAGAATGGCAAACTATTTTGGGTACCATCCTTCCAAGCAGATTCTGATTCCGTAGTCTGTACTGTGCACTGCGTTCTGCATGTAAGTGGATGACCTGGGAAACGGTGCTGGTACTCCGCCATTGTAAATGCTGCATTTTGAGAGATTCAATTGCTTGCTGTAGTTGAAGGAAGTTCATTCAGTAGGTTTTGAGTATGTGAGTTTTGTATATCCGTATATGCCTATGAGTCATGTGGAAACACTATGATCAGAAGGGCTTATTCTGCCTATGAGTTCAACTACCAGAATGTTGTGCGTGCCAGCTGCCCGGACCTTGGATGGTCTGCGGCGACTTCAACCTGATCTACATGGCCAGCGACAAGAACAACGGCCGGTTGCATCGGGGACTTATGCGCCGCTTCCGTGAGGTCATCGACGACCTGCAACTTGACGAGATACACCTATCGGGACGTCTGTTCACTTGGTCCAACGGACGTGACCACCTGACGATGGAGCGCCTGGATAGAGCATTTGCCACCGTGGAATGGCTCGAACTCTACCAGAACCACCACCTGCGCTGCCTTTCCTCCGACAGCTCCGACCACGCCCCTTTGCTGCTCGTACTCAACTCCGAGCCATGGGCAAGGCCACGATTCCGCTTCGACGCTTTCTGGACAAAGCTAGACGGATTCCTAGACACCGTCCGGGCGGCATGGGGGGAGCCAAATTGGAACGTTGATGCATGCAGGAGCCTTGACCAAAAGCTCCGTTTGCTTGCGAGAGCTCTGAGAAGCTGGCGTACTACTCGTGTGGGCGACATCAGGTTGCAATTGGCTGCGGCAAGGGTCATCATCTATGAGTTTTGTTGGCTCAAGATCACGATCACAAACACAATTACACAGTGGCTAAGCCTATAAATCAAGATCACACAAGAACAAGATGCACACGAACGACAACTGCACCCTGGCGACAGGGAGACAGTGCCCCTTTTCACTCTGAATAAGTTCGAGTACAAACACGGTTACAAAGTGTCCAAGGCGCTAACACCCACACCTTACATCCGACTACTTATACCAGCAGTCTGGACACTCGCTTACAACATAAAAATTCAAAAAACACACGATACAAGTTGGCAGAAAAACAACTGTCAGAGATAGACAACATCGTGCGTGCGGTCACCCCGCTCCAGCCTCGACGTCAACCGTTCCCGCCAACATCCTTATTCAAATTCTGCTGAGCCTTCTGTCAAACCGACTCCACCTCAGCATCCACATCATTGGTGAACACAAGATTACACCAACATTCTCCCCCTTAAGCTTGATGTTCACCCAGATCACGAACACCCATCAGATGACCCATTACACCAAGTTTGACTGTTCCCAATGGCTTTGTCAGAGCATCAGCTTTCTGCTCCAGAGTCCCAACCCTTTAAACCTCAATTTGTCCACGTTCCACACACTCACGAATGAAGTGGAACTTGATCTCAATGTGTTTACTTCTGCCATGGAAAACTGGATTTTTCATCAGAGCTATTGATGAGTTATTGTCCACCATTAGTGACACTGCCTTCAACTGATTCCCAGTGATCTCACCTAGCAGGTTTCTGAGCCACAAGGCTTGCTTAGCTGCTGCTGTAGCTTCACATGATGACAATGCCACTGTCTTTTCTTTGTGTGAGTTCCAAGTCACCAGGCTATCATTCAAATAGAATGACATACCTCCAGTGCTTCTCCTTCCCACAACATCTCCTCCCACATCACTGTCAGTATACCCCACCAACAGTTCCTGCTTGCCTTCCTGGGTATAAACCAACCCATAATTCAAAGTTCCCTTCAAGTATCTCAAAATTTGTTTCACTGCAGCAAGATGCTTAGCAGTAGGCTTCCCCATGAATCTACTTGCCATACCAACTGAGAATGCTAAATCAGGCCTGGTATGAAGCAAATATCTCAAGCACCCTATGATTCTTCTGTAATGAGTAGAATCAATTCTTTGTCCCTGCTTATCTGCATCAAGCTTGCATCCTGGATCCATTGGACATTGTGACATTACAGTCAGCCATCCCAAACTGACTCAAGATTTTCTTAGCATACCCAGTCTGCTTAATTGCTATGTAATCTTCTTTCTGCTCAACCTCTATTCCCAGATAGAATGACAATTTTCCCAAGTCACTCATATCAAACACTGAGGTCATCTGCTTCTTGAAGTTTACAATTTCTTCAGGTTTGCCACCTGTTACAATCAGATCATCAACATAGACCCCAACCATCAGAGCTAACTGACTTGTTCCTCTGATGTACACTGCTGGTTCAGTCACACATTTTCTGAAACCAAGTTTTTTCAGACTGCTATCAAGTTTTATGTTCCGCCCTTGGAGCTTGTTTCAACCCATACAGTGCTTTGCTCAATTTCAACACCATATGCTCCTTTCCTTTCTGCACAAACCCTTCAGGTTGTTTCACATAAACTTTCTCTTCTAGTTCACCATTGAGAAATGCAGTTTTTACATCCAAGTGGTGTACCTCCCAACCTCTGTTAGCTACAAGTGCAAGAATTAGTCTCACAGTGTCAAGTCTTGCCACTGGAGCAAATACCTCCTCAAAATCTATTCCATGTTTTTGAACATAACCCTTTGCAACCAATCTGGCTTTATGCTTCACCACATCTCCTGCTGCATTTTTCTTTAATTTGAACACCCACTTCAAACCTATTGGTTTGTGACCTGCTGGCAACTTTACCAACTCCCATGTTTTGTTTTTGTTGATGGATTGGATCTCACTCTCCATAGCTCCAACCCAATTCCCATCACCAGCTGCATCTTGATAGCTACTTGGCTCTTCCATGACAGTCAACAGTGCCTCCACCTCTGAGTCATACTGCATCTCCACCTCAACACTGTCCTCATACACCTCATTGAGGTTTCTAAATCTCAGTGGTGGTTCATCATAATTATCTGAATCACCCATGTTTTCATTATCTTGGTCCATATTCACATTCTGAATTGGTCCAATCTCTGAACTTTGAGCTGGAGCAATCTCTGAACTAGTTGTATGACCATCAACAGTACCAGAGTTTGCATCAGTCCCTTGCTGAATTGTCTGATCCACTTCACCAGTGAATCCATCTCCATCAGCTCCCCCTGAATTCTCAGCTTCCCAAACATCCTGATGATTCAAATCATTTCCAACAGCACCAGTGAATGGTTGACCTGCTATTTCCACAGATCCTTCTTCAATAAACTCTGAATTTTCACCAAATTCAGTTTCCCAGTCCCAAGCTACTACTTCTTCAAAGATGACATCTCTACTGACTATAATTTTCTTGGTTTTTGGATCATATAACCTATGTGCCTTGCATTCATCCTCCACACCAAAATAAACCATAGCAGTACTCCTATCATTTAGTTTTTTCAGATGTGGCCTTGCTGGCCTCACATTAGCCCTGCATCCAAACACCTTTAAGTGTCCAAGCTGAGGTTTTCTACCACACCAACCCTCAAATGGAGTTCTGTACCCCATAACTTTAGTTGGTAATCTATTCAGCAAATGCACAGAGTGTCTCACTGCCTCACCCCAGAAGCACCCTGGTACTCTCATGCATTTCAGAATTGATCTTGACATCTCCATGACAGTTCTATTTCTTCTCTCAACAACCCCATTTTGTTCTGGTGAGTAGGGAGCAGTAAACTGTCTTTTGATCCCAGCTTGTTCACACACATCCCTAAAGGCTTCTGCTAGTAATTCACCACCTCTATCAGATCTCACCATCTTAACTTTATGGCCTAAGCTATTCTCAGCTTCTGCTTTGAACTTGACAAAAGCTGAACAAGCCTGATCTTTTGATTTCAGAATAGATACTGTCATATACCTAGTGCAGTCATCAACCAACAACATAAAGTACTTATTGCCCCCAACTGTTTCAGGTGTGATAGGCCCACACAAATCCACATGGACTAACTCTAAAGGCTCATCTGCCCTCCAAGATGACAGCTTAGGAAAAGACTTTCTGGTTTGTTTAGCAGCCAAACAGGAGTGACAGACTTGTTCAGGATGCTCAATCATGGGTAAACCCCTAGCCATCTCTTTTTCTACCAGCAATTTTATTGACTTGAAATTAACATGACCCAGTCTCCCATGCCATAACCATGACTCATCATTTGCATTTGCTAACAGATAGACAGGTTTAACAACATCCAACTGAATTTTGTACAATCTATTAGCAGATATATGAACTTTCATGATTAGTCTATTTCTGTTCTTATCAATCACTTCAATGTAATCATCATCCATTTCTATCTTATGCCCTATCTCAGTCAACTGACCCAAGCTAATCAAATTGCTTCTCAGTTTAGGAATAAAATAGACATCAGATAAGATCCACTGTTCCCCTGATCTACCTTGAAACAGAATAGACCCTCTACCATGAATTTCAACAGATGAGTCATCTCCAAATCGTACCTTGCCACCAATGGTGGTGTCGATGTCTCTGAATTTTTGACGATCTCCTGTCATATGGTTGCTAGCACCATTATCGAGGTACCACACATCCCCACATGACTCCCCATCGCCTGTGAAATGCAGCTCTGAATTTGTCTGCACCTCATTCAGACACAGTTCACTCTGAACCTGAACATTTTCCGACAACAAACGCTCGAGCTGTCCCGGCTCCTCCATTTCAGCGAGCAACACTGCAGGTTCATAATCCACCTTCTTGGCATGATGAGCTTCCTCATCCTTCTTCTCACCTCCTTGACACCTGTTGGCATAGTGTCCATAGGTGTGATATTTAAAGCACTTGATGTGGCTTTTGTCACGCTTCCCCGCGCCTTCCTTGCCACCATCACCATGACTGCCACGGCCACTGCTCCCACCGCTGCGGCCACGACCTCGTCCACGACCACCGCCATGTCCTCGCCCACCACCAGAGCCCTCTCCAATGGATTTCTTTTGCCGAGCCTCCCACTCAGCTTGTGTCAGAAGCACCTGTCCGGGCTCTGACCGAGAACCACCTGCTCCCCGCCTGGTTCTCTCTTCAAAAGCTTTCAGGCGCCCGACAGCCTCGTCGAATGCCAGCTTCTTGAGATCGAAGAATTGCTCGATCCCAGCTACGACATGGATGTACCGCTCTGGCACGGTGTCAAACATCTTCTTCACCAGTGCTGCATCATCAAGTGATCCACCAAGATTGGCATACCGCACCGACATGCTTGTCAGTTTTCCAGCGTAGCTGTCCATCGTCTCATCCTCCTTCATTCTCAGATTGTCAAACTCACTCTTCAGAGTTTGCAATCGCGCCTCCTTGACACGCTCCTCCCCCACGAATCTCGCCTTGAGCGATTCCCAGACCTCCTTCCCGGTCTTCTTCGTGGCGACCTGCATCAGCAGATCGTCGGGCAGGCACTGGAGCAAATGTGCTCGTGCCTTGGTGTCCTTCGCCTTCCTCGCTGCAACCGCCGCCGTGTCTTGATCCGACGACTCCCCCGCCGGCTCAACCACCTCCCAAACGCCTTGATCTTCCATGATCGCCTGTACTCTGATGCTCCAACTAGTATAGTTGGTGCCAGTCAGAGGCGGGTACTAGATCCAGCCACCGCCATCTCCTCCGCCGCCGCTCCCATGATCTCCCATGAACACAGATCAACTCGACGCGATGTGTAAGCGATCGACCTGCTCTGATACCAGATGTTGGCTCAAGATCACGATCACAAACACAATTACACAGTGGCTAAGCCTATGAATCAAGATCACACAAGAACAAGATGCACACGAACGACAACTGCACCCTGGCGACAGGGAGACAGTGCCCCTTTTCACTCTGAATAAGTTTGAGTACAAACACGGTTACAAAGTGTCCAAGGCGCTAACACCCACACCTTACATCCGACTACTTATACCAGCAGTCTGGACACTCGCTTACAACATAAAAATTCAAAAACCACATGATACAAGTTGGCAGAAAAACAACTGTCAGAGACAGACAACATCGTGCGTGCGGTCACCCCGCTCCAGCCTCGACGTCAACCGTTCCCGCCAACATCCTTATTCAAATTTTGCTGAGCCTTCTGTCAAACCGACTCCACCTCAGCATCCACATCATTGGTGAACACAAGATTACACCAACAAGTTTAACGTCGCACAAGAGTCCAGAACTCTCTCACAGGGCGAGCTGGAACTGCACCGGGAGCTCAAAGCTCAAGTACTTGGCCTTGCCTCGCTCGTCTGCTCGATGGCCAAGCAACGCGCGCGGACCAGACACCTGCAGGAGGGCGACGCTTGTACCAGGTACTTCCACCTGCAAGCTTGCCACCGCCGCTGAAAAAACTACCTTCTTGCCATTAGCCACAATGGCCAGACGTTCACAGAGGACGAAGCCAAGGCTGACATCGTCTTCTCATACTACAACGAGATACTGGGCAAGCCCTTCCAACGACTGCACCGCATCGATCTACAGCAGCTAGACCTGCCGCGCCTCGACCTCTCTGAACTGATCACTCCCTTCTTGGCTGAGGAGGTGGCAGCGATCGTTCGCGAGACCCCAGCTGACCGTGCTCCTGGACCGGACGGCTTCAGTGGAGCCTTCTACAGGGCGGCGTGGGAGCTGGTTGGACCCGATGTTCTGCGGGTGTTCCAATTGCTCTGGGACCTCGACTTTCACAGCTTCCACCACCTCAATGAGGCAGTTATGGTGCTCATCCACAAGACACAAGCGCCAGAAGGCCTCAAGGACTATCGTCCGATCAGCTTGATACACTCCATTGGGAAAATGTTCGCCAAAGTACTTGCGCTACACGTTGCCCCCGTATGCCGGAGCTGATCAAGGTCAACCAAACCGCCTTCATCCGTGGCCGACGAATACATGAGAACTTCCGCTCTGTACAGTTGGCCTGTCGCTGGCTATTTGCCCGTCGCTACCCCACGATGCTCTTGAAGGTCGACCTCGCCAAGGCGTTCGACACTGTTGCCTGGCCCTTCCTTCTAGAGGTCCTCGAGCATGTCGGATTCCCGCTACGTTGGCGCGACTGGGTTTCTGCCATGCTGGCCACGGCTAGTACCAAGGTGATGCCGAATGGCCGACCGGGACGGCGCATCTGCCATGCATGTGGTCTCCGCCAGGGCGACCCGCTGTCCCCGTTTCTTTTTATCATCCACCCTGTTCGTTTGAGCTATTCAACAGAATCAGCAGCCATCCAGCAGTGTTTTTCTCTCACAACAAACCAGCAAACAGTACTTTCAGCCACAATAAACCAGCGAAACGAACAGGTTGATCGTCATGGAGGTGCTCAACGCGCTCATTGCCAAGGCCGACAGGTGCAGGCAACTGACACCGCTACCCGGGAATTCCATCCAGCCGCGCTTCCATCTATGCTGACAACCTCGTCATCTTCCTGGCACCTATGGCTCTGGACTTCAGCTGCATGCCCAGATCCTGGAGCTCTTCGTGGGGGCGTCCGGGTTAGCCACTAATCTGGACAAATGCACGATCACTCCGATCCGCTGTTCCGAGGACGACATCACAGCTGTGCGTCAGGTCTTCCCCTGCCGCCTCCAGGAGTTCCCTACTACCTACCTTGGGGCGCCACTGTCGCTCACTAGACTTCCGCGTACTAGTGAGCAGGCCCTCGTCGATAAGGTGGCTGCTCGGATCCCCACATGGAAGGCCGGCATGCTGACGAATGCCGGAAGGGCCACACTAACCCAGACCACGCTCTCGGCAATTCCGGTCCACATGTCTATCAGCTGTGTGCTCTCCCCCTAGGCCATCGGTGAGATCGACAAGCGGCGCCGGGCCTTCCTATGGACGGGTACCGAATCGGTTGTCGGGGGACAGTGTCGCGTAGTGTGGCCCATCGTCTGCTCACCCAGAGAGTTGGGCGGCCTTGGCCTACCTGACCTCGCCTTCCTTGGCTTTGTGCTCCGTCTGCACTGGGAGTGGCTACGACGTACACAGCCGGACACGCCATGGGCGCGGCTGCCTTCCAAGCCTCAGCGCGTCGTGGACAGCATGCTCCAGGCTTCCGTCTTGGTCCGCCTTGGCGATGGTGCCACTACCAAGTTCTGGACGGATGCATGGTTGTCGGACAGTGCCGTTTGCCGCATCGCTCCGAACCTTTTCCGAGCTGTGAGAAGGGGTGGCCGCGGTCGCTCTGTTCTTGACGCGCTTGCCAACCACCAATGGGCCACGGACATCTCCGGCGGACCAACGGCTATCGTCATCACGGAATACCTGCGTCTTTGGCCGAAGGTGGAGAGCATACAGCTACAACCGGGCGTCCAGGACCGCTTCGTGTGGAAGTGGTCGGCAGGGGGGGAATGCTCTAGTTCCTCGGCCTATCGAGCATTCTTCCTCGGGAGGACGACTATGCTGGGAGCAGAGGACATTTGGCGTGCCTCGACCCCGCCGAAGGTCAAGTTCTTCTTCTAGCTTGCCCTCCATGGACGACTGTGGACGGCGGAACACCGGATGCACCATGGTCTCCAGCAGCATGCAGACTGTGCGCTCTGCGACCAGCATGACGAGTCCACCGACCACCTGCTCGCCTCTTGTGTGTACACCCGCGAGGTTTGGCACCGCCTCCTTCGCCAGGTCGGCTTCCAGCACCTTTGCCCAAATGACTCGTCCTCCCTGGTGCATTGGTGGCAGCACGCCCGTAGCCAGGTACCAGACTCGTTCAGGCGGGGTTTTGACTCCTTGTTACTTCTAGTCTCGTGGGAGGTTTGGAAGGAGCGCAATAGAAGGACTTTCGACTCGACCAGCAGCACCCCGTCACAACTACTGCATCTCATCCGTGACGAGAGTAACTCTTGGATCGCGGCGGGCTTCCGAAGCCTCGCGCCCCTGTTCGCGGCTGCCCCTTAGTGCGGCAGTCGCATTTCCTGTCGCACAACTGTTTACTCCACTAGTATATCTCTCTAAGCTCCACCGTTTGAGCCGGTGCCTTTTGTCTGTGTGTCTTGGCTGCTATGCTCGTGGTAACTCGCCATACAATATAGTGAGTCTTGTATCGTACTTTAATTTCCCTTAAAATGCACGCTTTTGAAAAAAAACTACCAGAATGTTCTGCATGTACCGTATATCCGTATATGCCTATGAGTTCTGCATGTACCAGAATGTTCTTGCCATCTTGCCCCATTTTTCAGCACTGAACAGAAGGGCTTATTCTGCCTTGCATTTTCACCCAAAAAAAAAAAGACTATTGAATTGGGAACTCATATTGGTATTCGGCCATCATTTCAGTAGTTTTTTTTTCAATTTACACTGCGAATCATGCAGATTCTTGCTTTGCTTGCTGTTAGTTACATTTGTTTCTCCTGACAGCTAGAAACTAAGGTGGCAGAGTGAGTTGAGTTTCAGAGGATTGTACAGGAGGGGCAGAGTCTCTTGGAATGAGATGATTCGCTCCCATGGTCTTCCAGCTCCTGGTTCCTTCGTCTGCACAAGAACCCAACATTACATTTCAGACTCCAGGTACAAACAGTTCTGATGCAGAGGAAAAAAGGGGATCTTTTTCTTCTTTTTGATCAGGATGAGTGGATGACGGACGACTCACTTGGCGAGCATGACCTTGGCGAACTCGGTGTAGTTGATCTGGCCATCGCCATCGGCATCGGCCTCGCGGAGCATCTCGGCGAGCTCCTCGTCGGAGAGTTTCTCGCCGAGGTTCTGGAGGACATGGCGGAGCTCGTCGCGGGAGATGAAGCCGTTCTGGTCCTGGTCGAAGACGCGGAAGGCCTCCCGGAGCTCGTCCTCGTCGGCGCCGTTGGCCTCTCGCATCTGGCGCGCCAGCAGGGTGAGGAACTCCTGGAAGTCGATGGCGCCGCTGCCGTCCGCGTCCACCTCGTCCACCATCCCTTGCAGCTCCTCCTCCGTCGGGCTCTGCCCCAGCGACCGCATCACCGTGCCCAGCTCCTTGGTCGTGATCGTCCCTGCATCCATCCATTGTCAAATGCTGTTGCAATTGCAGTGCATCGACCAAGAACGCAATGCATTGCGATGCGACGCGAGCAAGAACGAACAATGCGATGCAGAGATTAGAAGAAGAGGAAATGGCCGGCCGGCCGGCCGTACCGTCGCCATCTTTGTCGAAGAGGCTGAACGCCTCCCGGAACTCCTCGATCTGTTTCTTGGTCAGCTGCTGCTCCACCTCGTCCATCCTCCCTCCCTCCCTCCTCGCTCTCGATTCTTCAATCCACCGCTGATCGATCGATCGATCTCTTTAGTTCCGTTGGAGACGTCTCATGATCGATGGACGACGCATTGTTCGTCCTCAATCACAGATTCTCAGGCAACTCTGGAATCTGGACGGAGACGAATTTGTGTTGATCGAGGGAGGGCCAAGGTGAAATTTCCCTCTCTGTTGCTCTGTTGTTCGTGGTCTTGCGTTTGGCTAAAATAAGGAGTCTGGGCGAATTATATACCTGCTTACAAATAACAAACTTTTTTTGTTTTATTTTATTACCGCGAAAAAACTTTTAGCTTTGATTCTGGGTAACTATATGAGTTTAAAAAGAACATTAGTACTATATGAGTTCAAAAAGAACATTAGTACTTTTAGTATGATGGAACTTTGATTCTGGGTAACTATTGTACACAACAATTTTGCTATCTTACGATTTTATATGGTATTTTGTAAGTGTATTAATGTAGTAACTTCTATAAAATGTTGAGTTTGGAAACTTAATGATACCATAAATGCACGAGATTATAAATGCATTTTTACTGCAAAGTAGTCGTTAAAGTTTCATCCCAAAATGAATCATATAAAAATATAAGTATTTTTCAAAAAAGATAAGTATTCATCGTTAACGGACGCAAATATAGTAAAACATAAGCGGTTTTTTTTCGTTCTTTAGAGTTAGGTATAGTAAAACAACGTTAATGCTCCATCATGGGCGTCAGGCTTACTCCCCTCGTCTAGTCATCAGCATACACGGTTTCTCCAAAAAATAATTATAAAAAAGAGAGCAACATCTTATTTTTCCCATCTGCATCGGCTCCACCGCACTGGCCGCCCTTCATTAGCAAACAACGTTAATGCTTCATCACGGGCGTCAGGCTTACTCCCCTCGTCTAGTCATCAGCATACACGGTTTCTCCAACAATAATAATAAAAAAGAGAGCAACATCTTATTTTCCCCATCTGCATCGGCTCCACCGCACTGGCCGCCCTTCGTTAGCATATGCACAAGCTGTGCTAGCGCCTGCGTTCGCATGAGTGCTACCGATGTCCGCATACGCACAAATGTCGAGTGCCGCTGCTAGTCGTGTACGCACGAGCTCCACCAGTCACGGTGCGCCGCCCGCCCGCTCAAGGCAAGGGAGACCGTTGTCACCTCCACCACGAGGGCTGGCCACCTGGTCAGTGGCCAGGAAGACCTTCGCCTTTGCCTGCCTAACGCTCTACGGCTGTGTGTGGAGCTCGCCCACATGCCGCTCACGATAGCCCGGGCGGAGCCCACCCACGCACATCTTGTGGCCGCCTACCCAGTTCACTGTGGACGGGGCGGAACTCACCCGCGTAAAGCCCGCCATGGCCTGGAAAGAACTTCACGCGCTGACGATGATCTATTCTCCTAAGTAGCAAAGAGATGTTGCGCTGGAGAACCGAGCTAGGCTCGGGTGGCTAGCCAGCCAGGTGTGCAGGATGCCGGCGCAGGTTCAATTCCCTGAATCGAACTCCCTTCTCTCACCGAGATTTATTCCCGTTAATAATCTGAAGCCTTCGTGTAGAGCCATAAAGGGATTGCGACACGTCTGTCGCCTACGGAGTCATGGATAGTCCTGGTAATCTCTAGAAGGATGCGGTCTTCTGATATGTGTGTAGTTATAGGTCTAGTTTGTATGTGTGGGGTGTGCTTGTGTAGTGTGGGTGTGTGCCCGTGTATGAATGGATAATACAGCTATACTCAGATGAGAGGCTTAAAAAAAGGAAATATTGCGCTGAAACTTCATGTTGTAAGCATCTGTTTCAAATGTTTTAGAAGCACGTTTGCAGGTGTTTCATATCGATGTTACAAAAGTATGTTGAAATGTTGCACATGTTGCAATGTTGTTTTCAAGTGTATGTTCCAAATGTTTCATCGGTTTCAGACATATATTGCAAGTGTTTCATCTGGATGTTGTAAAAGTAGATCTGAATGTTGCATATACATGCATGTTGCAAATGAATATTTTAAGTGTTTCAAGTGTTTCGTACGTATGTTGCATATGTTTTGCAATGGCTACAAATCATGTTTTTCTGGTGCTTTAGACGTATGTTGCAAATGTTTTAATTGTTTTAGACGTATATTGCAAGTGTTCATCTAGAGTTGCAAAACTAGATCTTGCACATATTTGCGGTGGAACTCTTTGCAGCAGCCACCTGCTGAAGCTGCTAGGCACCACGGTGCAGACACAAGACACGAAGTGTGCGCAGGCCACGATGCGGGCACGGGACACGGCGCAGCATGAGCCCCACGTGAAGCAGGGGGCCCGTCCGGACGTTAGACGTTCCGGTGAAACAAAAGCGTTCTTTTTTTCCCATTATTTTGGAAGTCTAGAAGACTATAGAGCTGATCAACGCTTCAGGGAGACTGAGGGCCTGTCTGGTTATCTTCTCTAGCGTAGCCCGCATCGCATCTGGCATCCAGGCTGCCACTGGCCAGGCTCTAGACGTGCAGGCCCCTAGTGTTTGGTTGTCTTGCTCTGCAGAACCAGGATACTGAGAGCAGCTGTTTGGTTGCCCGTTCTCCGCGCTCACCGTCTCTCAGTCGAGCCACGATGCATCCGCGCACGCGCCCGCTGGAGCCAGGCTCCCAAAAAAACGAAAACGAAACTCGTTTCCTGGGAACCAGGCTCGGCGGCGCTGTTCGTATGCCGCTGGCCAGGCTGCGGCGCTCGTCCAGCCAACCAAACTCAGCGCCTCTGCACCCTGTGAGCCAGGGCCAGCGAAAAGCAGGTAACCAAACAGGCTACAAGTAAACTGCTCATTTTACTGCTTGTCACAAATACGCGCTACTTTATGCAAAATCTCACAAATGTTCTCAACCTTTCTTTTCGAGCACCTTTTTTTTTTCCCCACCACATAACAAACTATTCTTTCGCCTGTTTTCAATCTCCCTTATGCTATGTATATCATTATTTAATAGAAAGAATATGTGCCCACCTGATATATTTAATTTTCTACAAAGTGAGCACATACTCAGCAGCATTTAGAAATGGACGGCTGCCAAATTTTCCAAAACGAACAAAGTCGACACCAGACCGCCGACCAGTCCATAAAGCCTATTGCCGTCCTTCAGTCTACAAAGGCCGTCATCGTCCTTCAGTCTAAGCCTAAGCAAAAACCACAGCCTACACATACTCTACTACAACTGCAGCAATTCTGATTCTTACTTTCACATTGCTACGAAATAGCATCAACCAAATCTAACCATGCAGCATGACAACCAATCAAATTGGCCCTTCTAGTCTCAACACCAACACCACCTAAGCTGCTAGCTTGAAGCACACCACAGTGTCCGGTGTTCTATGCTGGGCCAACATCCACCTGAATTATCAGGGGAGAAACATAGGGCATTCGATAGAGGAGAGGACTGCCATCCAAGATGCTATCAAAAGCATGTGCCTATTATATCTTATCATCATCTATATAGCATAGAATCTCAGCCAATCAAAATTTCTCATCATGCCCAAACACGTCAACACTGCACTCAAGCTAAACTGGGACGCAATTATACACACTACTGCAAGTGTAAACCTAGATGCCAGGACTTGTAAGTTGAAAATTGCAACCAAAAGCACCTATGGCTCAGAAGATGCCATGGTTGTATCGGTGTTGCCAGGAATGGTTGTATCAATGTTGCTAGGCATCAAGACATTGAAGCCATCAATTGCCGTTGATATGATCATCGAGGGTATCTGTGGATGCCAGTGCAGTTCTTTCAAATCTCTCTGGCCCTGCTCATACAAACAGATGTCATAAGTTCGCCTTTTCACATGTAACCCAAAAAAAACGAGTAAGACAAATCATATGCCCACAAAAGATGGGAGACAAAAGTAAGTAACGTCCAAAGCCATCATAATAAAATGAGAGGACAATTTAATTGTACTACCTGATGAACAAATAGAAGTTGTGGGGGCAAATCTTCTGGTGCATTTGCCTGCTCTTTCATCTTCGCTCTGAACTCAGCCTCCTCTTCTGCATCTCTTTCCAATGAAAGGTCCCAAATTCTAAACCCAAACAATTCATGAGACGTGTCAGCAAATACTAGGCAAAAAAATCAAGTAATCTAGTGCATCTAAAACATGAATGACAAGCAAAGGATGGAAAGTTACGTTAGTTGATGATCTTCAGAAGTTACAGCTAATGATGAAGCTTCATGTGGACTCCACTCGATTGATGTAATTGCTTTCTTGTGGTACTCAAAATGTGCAACCAACGAGTCCTACCAGTACGATAAAAGGGCACAGGGGAAAAAGATTCACAACTATTAAGCAATACTTGAAAAGGTACGAAATCAAAATTACTATCAGCAGAAGATAAATTGGGCAATATGGTACAACCATGGTAGTTAGTCAGCTGCACCAATTTGTGCAGTGACACTGTTTACACATACTAGCAGTAATAGAACATATTTAGTGTAGGATACCTCTAGCTTAAAGAAAATCTCATGTCGAAAGCATAGCTCATCTATTTTAATTTATCCATGAGTTGGTTTAAAAAATTTCTAATATCTTCAGAACACCAAGTCATGTGTAATTTTGTTACTGCATATTACACACAGGCAAACAGAAGCCAACTTAAAACAAATTATAGAAACAAAAAAAATGACATTGAGTTGGCTACATCACTCACAAGCACAAAAGGTTGTGGTTTATCAAGAAGAAAATACCTGAATTAATCTAAGATCGCGAACTGAAAAACTGCCATCATCACACCCTGAGGCTATCATGAGGCTAGCAAGCCTGACTTGGGAGTCAAAACGTGAGTAAAACATTATGCACCAGTAAGTTATAGTACTCACAAAATCAATAGATTTTTCGACTTGATATACCTATTCCATGAGATAACATTCACATCAGCTTTATGAGCCTTGATAGATATAAAAGGTTTCTTCCCTGTACGTATATCCCATATTGATATTGTTCCATCGACGGAACAAGAGGCAAATACGTCGGCTTCTGTGGGACTCCACTGCAAAGACATAAATGTAATAGTTCAGACAATCGCATTTCACATTCAAAGAACCATGTGAATAGATATATGATACAGCATTCAGACGTGCCTGTAAATCTTCAACACTGGCTGAGTGTCCAACAAATGGATTCGCATCTATGTTCCAGCTAGATGGAGTCGGCTCCCACAGGTGAATGCTCTTATTGCAGTCACCTGCATAGAAAATGAATTAATTTAATCTATGAAAATGTGTACACGCCAAATTAAATGGTACCAATGATTTATGAGCACGGAATAGAGGGGAAGACATGATGTGTTAAGTTCTCAACTATGGAAACATTTTAAACATCACAGCAGATGACAAATATTGTGAAATGTGCAAGATCATATACACACCAGAAACAAGCCTTCCAGTAACAAGTGGACTCCAATCAATTGCATATCCCTCAGCTTTATGGCCACGAAATGCTTTCACAGGTGTCTGTCTGTGGATTATGTCATCTTCTTTGGGTGCAGGTGTCACTGACTCTGCTAAAGAATTAAGGGCGGAGCTCAAGTCCCACACCTGCATATTTATCAACCAGGAATGGTTTAGCAATTCACAAAGAACTAGTCAGCATGGTGCACTCTGTTTCTGGACATATGTTTTCAAAAAGAAATATAACACATATAGTATCCATTATGTTACTAGGCGAATATAAAAGAAAGTTGCTGTACAGGTTTAGGAAGGCAACTATCACATCAGATGAAAAGTGATATGGGGTATGACTGAATTACCTGAACATGACCAGTACCTCCCCACGTAGCACATATATGTGGTTTTTGAGTCATTGAGCGTATCCGATTTACACACCCCGCATGAGCCACCTTTTTTAGCTGGTACATTCAAATATAGCAACAGAACAAACCACTAGCTAGTGAGCTACATATATAAACATAGAATGCTGGATACTTTTTTTTTGTAGCAAAGCCTAGAGTTACTATCTTGATTTAAAAAGAACATACATGTAGGATGGGCTTTGTATCCTCATTAATTTCATCATCTTCTTCATCACTGCTGCTCTCACTATCCACATCAGCGTCACCATCAATGGCTGAAGATGGTACAGGTTCCCGTTTCTTCCCGCTTATGTTAGAAAGCTTGAAAATGCCAATATAATTTCTTGAAGCCTTATCAGCCTGTCCAGCGTAAGCCCAATCATGATGTAAGAGTTTAGCTCAATCATAGAATAAGAGTTTATTATCATGAAATGATTATTTATAACTCCACCAGTCTTATGCCATTATTTAAGCTGAGATGTCCAACATAATCTCAACCCATTCAAGAAAGTGTTGAATTTATTATTAACTTACTATTTTAACCATCCAAATTTGCTCAATGACAATCCATCACAACTTCTAGCAACGATCAATATATAAGTGCAAGCAATCAATCACAATAAGTTTCTGGTACAGTTTTTCTGAGAATGGAATCAGCAATGGCTTACGTTTTCAATCGAAAACAAACAAATCAATGTTCCTGTAATTCAGAATCTAAAATTAATACTCCTGTTTTTGAAGGTGTGACGAGTATTGCAACCTGCGTTCCTGCAACACCATAGAATGTGTGGGGGAACTCTGATCGGACAAGTCCAAGTTGATCGCGCACAATATCAAAACTGTGATGGAAAGTTATTCATTGAGAATGGACAATGCATTGGCCTGAAGTTAGGATACAGAGGTAATGAATTGAGCAGACAAATTTTACCTCAAGCAAGACCAGCCAATGCCGAACCCTCGGATATAATTGTAAGCCTCAGGATCAAATTGGAGCTCCTCTCCATCTTCCAGTGCATCTACACCCGGTTGCCAGACCTGAAACGAAGCACTAAAGAGGTAACTAACAAATTGGAAAAAAGGAACAACTTTATAAGAAAACACCAGTAGTTCAGATGCGTGACGTGAAGGATTAAGAAAAAAAAAAGTCCAGTGATTTCTCCCTCACCTTAGCCGGACCAGGGGCGACCGCAGGATTAGATGATGACGAGGAAACTGGAGCTTTCTTCAACCCGGAAACAGAGCAGAATTAGGTGGGAACTGGAGCACAAAACATACTGAACACAACGAAGAAGAGCACATCGATCAGAGCTCGAGGAACATATAGCATCTGGTTTACGGTACCTTGGCCTTCTTGACTCCGGCCTTCCTCTTGATTTTGCGTCCCATCAATGAGGTGTATGTATCAGGACAGGGCGCCGCAGTGGTGGCCGGTGGCTGGCGGCTGACGGCCGGCCAAATTTGCGATTGCGAGGGAGAGAGGGAGGGCGAGGCCGTAGGCGGAGGTGGAAGGGCGGTGGCCGGACTCGGACCGTCGCCGTCGGAGCGCGCGGGTATTGGCGGGCGGCGGCCTCTTTTATTCCCTCACGTAGGGTTTCTGTGGGGTGGGCCGTGTGGGGTGGACACTGGTCTCAAAAGCATTCCGGCCCAGGAAGATTTTTCCTTTCGGAACATTACAGCCCATGAAGTTTAAAAAGGTTGATCTATTTCCTCATCAAAAATCAATCAATCAAATCAAAGGGGAAAAAATAATCAAATGGGGAAAAGATATGAGTTGCACATACAAAATTCCCCAACTAGAGAACGTTTCTCTTTCTCTACAGAAGTTCATTCATCATTCAAACCATACCATACAGCACGTTACAGCACGCGAGGAACAGAATAGACACTCAACAAATTTACATACTGGGGCCACATTTGGAACGAAGGAAAACCAAGGAAAACTGTAAGAAAAGTAGAGGTTTCGGTTCCACTGGAAAGGACTGCGTCCGCACGTTTGGAACAAAGGAATTCACATAAGCCTTTCCAGAGGAACAGTGAGGGCCTGTTTAAAACAAAGGAATACAAAATAGAGGAAAGGAAAAAAAAACACTGAAATAAGATGATGTACAGTAGTAAAACAGAGGAAAGGAAAAAAATACAAAAAAATAGTAGAAAGAGGTGTTTGGAATGCAGGAATTCATAACACAAGAATCACGAAACATGTAAACGATTAAAGGTCATTATTAGTGCTTAATAGTCCGCAAGTTGTTTATTTTGTTTATCACTGATTATCACTGACTTACATGTGGGGCCATTGGTCCATGGACGCATACCATGTGAGTGGAACCAATCAAATCAAAAGCAAGGCCAGCCTTCGTTTGCTCTCTCATCCACTCGTTCTCTCCCGTGTGCTTGTCTCTCCCTCTCCAGAAGCACGGTCGGAGGTGGCTGGGGCCGGAGCGCTGGGCTCAAGTGACGCGGTCGGGCGGCGGCGATGCAACGAGGCACGGCCCTACGAGGTCGCGAGCGGAGCTGCGGCGAGGTCGCGCGCGGAGCTGCGTAACCAGGCACGTGCGTGCGAGCGGGGCGGCGGCGTGGGGTGGCCGGCCGTCGCCGGGCGGGAGCGGCGCAGCATCACGGACAACCCCATCCAGCTCAGCGCAAGCTCTTTCCCTCCCTCTCTTGCACGCGCGAGAACCTCGGGCTTCCGCGAAAACTTTAGGCCCCGTTTGGATTGGAGTATTTTCACAGGAACTTTGAAGGAAACCAATTCATTTGTTTGGCTGACGTCAGGCAGCGTTTGGAACGGAGGAACACTCATTTCAATTCCAGAGGAAAGGTTCGGTTCTCTTCACAAAACGTAGGAAAAAATACATCCAGTCTGAGCTCTGGTTTCGCATAAGACCGAGGCAAAAAGAGCGCTGAGGAGATAAACAAAAGAGCACTAGCTCATTTCTCGATACTGCCGTTGTCCAGATGCATGGGATCATTTGTCTAAGGCCTACTGTGTTGATTATTATAATACAAAAAATATCGTTAAAGTGGTATTAATGTTCTAACTAAAACTTTTGGTTCCTCCATTCCAAACACTCCTTCTCATAAAATTCCTACGTTTTTCAATCTTCTGTTTTCAACCTCTATCCACTTCTTGTTCCTGTATTTTTTTTTCATTCCTATCTTTTCTGTTCCTGCGTTCCAAACAGGCCCTAGGCTATGCAAAAATTCCTGTGTTTCGGTGAGCGAAGGAAACCTTTCCCAAGGAACCGGGAGCTCGAATCCTTCGTTCCAAACGGCACATGACGTCAGCAAAAACACAGGTTTACCATTCCTATGAAATTCCTTTGAAATTCCTCCAATCCAAACATATGCACTTTTGGAGGAAAAAAAGAATGCGGTCAGACCTCTTGGAAAACTTTCCTGCAATGCTCGTGCGCTAACCAAGCTCGTTGCAGCGTTGATTTCACCTTTGTAAACTGAGAGGAAAGAAGAAGAAAAAAAGCAGAAGAAGACAAGGAACGACATGAACTCAAGCTGAGCTGCCACCGGGCCATCCGATCCAGGAGCACCACGAACTCGAGTTGAGCTGCCGCCTGCCAGGAGCGCTCTATGGGTGAGAGACTAGTAGCGGCGCTATGAACTCTAAAACTCCATGAGTGAGACCGTGAGAGACTAGCAATTGGCTTGTGATGTTAGCTGCTTTTACCGTGGGCGGTGGATGAGCCAAGTCTATGGACCATGACCATGAGCCCTGGGTTCAACAGATATTAGGAAAGAAAAACACCATTAATCAGTAGTAATTGTTTGCTTCTATTTCCTGGCTTCTTGCTCAGTATTCAGCCGATAGTAATTTATATGCTACCCCAGCTAGTTCCTATGTCTGTATTTCTGTGTTCCAAACACCTCTTTAAATCTTTTTCTATATTTTTCCTTTCCTCTGTTTTACGGTTTTACTCCTATCTCTTTCCTGTACTTTTTTCTTTTCTCTATTTTTCATTCCTTCATTCTAACCAGGCCCTAGCTACCCCCATTACAGTGGATAGAAATAAAAAAAATAGAGCAAAGGGGACCGAAATGATAGATATCCACAAAACAAATGTCTTTCTAGTAGCTACCCGTTGCCTTTGTATCGAGGGAGACGAGTCGTGATTGCCGATCACCATGATTCCTCGAGTTCAGATAAAAATGAGATCCAGATCATTGCATGATTTCTTTGGAGAAATCCCTTTGACGCTTGAGTAGCTCCTCCCATGATTTATTTGATCCAATTACTAGACTATTGAGCATCTCCAACAGGCTACCTAAACCCACTACTTATCCTATATTTAGGTAGTAGGGGTCAAAAACACCACTCTAACAGACTACCTATCAGCCTACCTAAATTTGTTGGCCCAACAAATCCTCCCTCCCACTGTCTACTTTTGTTGGGCCAACAGGGACTACTAGACTACCTATTTTCTCGTCTGATTGTTTCTTCCCCGCACGAGTCGTTCTCTCCGCCCGAGCCCAATGCAGGGAGCCTGATACCGCCACTACAGGAAGCCGCAGCCGAGCCGAAGGAGAGCTCGACGCCGGCGCAGGAAGTCCGACGCGGAACAGGCCACCTCCGGCCCTAGATCCTGCCGCCTCAACCGGCCCCAGATCCCCAACGCGAGTGGAAGCATGGGCTTCCCCGGCAGGCGTGGCCATGCTGGTGCTGCTCCACGGCCATGCCGCTGCGGGAGGAAGCACGGGCTTCCCCAGCGGGTGCGGCTCTGCGAGAGCACCAGGCGAAGCGGCTCCCCCATTGCACGCGGACGGCCATGGCGGCGTCCCCCATCGCGGGCGCTGACCTTCTTCCCTGACGGTGGTCTTCCTCGGCGGCGGGATGTCCCGCGGCCAGATGCGCGCCTTCTCCCCGTGGCGGCCAAGGCCGTCCTCCGCCCCGGCAAGGGCACGCCTCCTCTGCCCCGTCCGCCACGGTCGTCCTCAGCCCTGGCAAGGGCGCGCCTCCTCTGCCTGTCCGCCATGGCCATCCTTCTCCGTCCTAGCGAGCGCGCGCTCCTCCGCCCTGTCCTCCACGGCCGTCGTGCACCTCACCGAGGGCGCACCTCCTCCCTGCGGCGGCCTTCCCTGCCTCCAGGCATGTCCTCGCCGGCTTAGAGAACAAGAATGAGAGGATGACATCACGGCCCCACATGTCATTGACTCTGCAAGTGAATTTGGATAGTCTATTTTAGGTAGTGTTGTTGGAGTTAAAGGCAAAAAAATAGGAAGTATAGAAATAACTGGCTAACCAAATAGAGATTTAGATAGTGTGTTTTAGGTAGTAGTATTGGAGATGCTCTTACAACCTTAACCCAGATAAAGCATCTGAAAGATCAGAATCAGACATTTAGGAAGCATTAAGATCCCTATTGTCATAAGCATTCATCTTTTCTTTGTTTGACATGAAGCGATTCTGGATAATTCTGTGATATTCAGCATTGTCTGGATCCATACCGTATCTATCCAAAGCGAACCCATGTCAAATGCAGAGTAGTTTGCCATGGCGCCACCACTACGAACTCTGCTCCGTCCAAACTGTCGTTCATCCAAGTCTCATTTACCGCTAATTAAACAGGAGGCCAGGTGGTCCAACAGATAAAGATGCAGAATTACCAAAATGTTCTTGAAGCAAAAATACAAATCTCAAAATTATTTCAAATGAACACATCATGAAAAAGAACTATAGAAAAACAGTAATTTTTTGCCCCTTCTATGGAGTATTAGGCAAACAAGAATAAGGCACTTTCTTCCAACAGTTGGCAAAGAAATGAAAAAACAAAGTTAAACAAAAGAACATGAATCCATCTTAGAGATAAGAGGTTTTGCCAGAAAAAAATGGGTACAATTAAATCATTAAGCATGCAAACGTAACAATGAATGTCAGCAGCACAACCAAGGACAGGATACAAGGCAAGTGGACACAGAAGCACCAACCTAGTGGAAAGGGAAATTCCAGTTCACATTGTAAGACTGGTTTTAGTCTCAGTACAAACACAGGAGTTCTAAATTGCAAAGAAATCTTATGATGTGATCATAAGAAAAACTGCTCAGTTTGCAAAGTTATAGGGTTTCATAGCCAACAAGTTTCGACCTAGTAGAAAAATGGGCAAAATATGCCCATAGTAGACAAGTGTCTAGTCATCCAGCTCAATGATCTTCACAACGGATGAATCTACCACTTTCTAGTAAATAGCGACGAACAGACCAGAGGCATTGCCGTGGCCAAGAGCAACCATCAGAATCCACTCGTTTGTAGCACTGGTAGATTCTGCCAGAAAGGCACAATGAAGATTGACTAATACCAAGTGACCAGACAATCGCTCATTAGTTCAACCAGGAGTAATCAACCAATTTGCATCACGCAATGGAAATGCATGAAAACATGGCAAACTAACTTAATATCTGCTCAGTGGACTAAGACATAATCAGAGCCTAGCTGCAAACCTGCAAGAACAAGCCAAGTAGGATCACCACGTCAAGCATTATCAGTTAACGTTCACCCTAGCCTTCCTCTGTGATCCACCAAGCAGGTCAGGCTCTCCCTCTGTGATCCACCCCTAGCCTATGCATCCTTTCATTGTTTGTACTGCTGGGGAAGTGCAAGAAAAGGCTTGAAGGTGAGTACGAGCCCGATGGCCTCTATCAGATTCAGGAGCAGAAACACCATCAGGTTGCCTGCATGTATATTGTTGTTAGAAAATAACAATGTTGTGATTTTCAACCATGGAGCCATATCTCATACTTCATACAGGGTACTTTCAACTAAGTTTCAGGAAGCCTTATGAGAGAAAGCAGAGTACTATCGACAAAGTACTACATATATATCATTGAGACTCTAGATTTCATTCTCTTGTTCATGCGGCTACAATAGCGACAGCAGCTGCTCAAATATGATGCAGTGAACCTGGAGTTCTATTAAGCAATGATCTGAGAGTTTGAAGGTCACGCACAAAAATAATGCCAGACACTCAGGTCTTTGCTAAACCCCCGCTCCAGCCTCCAGATGCCACCATGAAACCAAACTGCTCCAGTTCAGATAACCAGGATGATTAGATGTATTGGCACCATATATGAAGGTCATGATGGGACTTCCAATGCTCGACCTCTCTTTATAGACATGGAGCTGCAAGGAATCAATGACATGGATGTCAGGAAAGCGCAAGCCAAAGGAGGATGGTCTAACACAAAAGTTAAGCAGAATTTGAGGTAGTTCAGCATGGGCTCCCTCTAAAAAAAAGTGAAGTAATCCTGGCGCCACCCCCCCCCCCCCCCGGCCCCAAATGCAAATTTTTCATGTGGCTTGTCGCTCATAATAGATGTTGGACAGTGGTCAGATTGGCAAAGAGGGGGCTTCCTCATCCAGATCAGTGCCTTCTATGTGATCAAGAGGAGGAGGACATTCAACATCTTCTTGTGGGCTGTGTATTCCCAAGAGACTTTTGGTTCTCCCTCCTATCGCGCTTTGGTTTTGCAGCATTTGCTCCTCAGCCTTCTGACCAATCCTTTGATAATTGGTGAAGAAAAGTTGATAGTGCTGCTAGTGGAGATTTTAGGTTGGGTCTGAATTCCCTAGTCATTTTGGGAGCCTGGAGCATCTGGCGGCATAGAAATGATTGTGTTTTTAATGGGGCAACCACAAATGTTAACTTGGCTCTGGGCTAGGGAAGAGGCTCATTGGTGGAGCCTGGCAGGCAGGAGCCAAGGGAATCTCCCTGCTCACTGCTGGAGGATCAGCCTAATGGACTGCTGTAGGGTCGTCTTTCTATCTTTCTTAACCGGTGATCCAGTGTCTATGTAGTGGTGGGTGGGTGTGTGGGGGGTTCGGGTCTATGTACAACTCTCTTTTTCTACTATTAATTCAATGATACGCAGCTCTCCTGCGTGTTCGAGAAAAAAAAAGTGAAGACATAGGAACAGGAGATTGTGGCGAACAAAGAAAACAAGTCATGGGAAATAGACCACAAAAGCAACACTAGTATATATTGGATTTACCTGATCCATGGAACTACAGACAGGAACAGCACACGCTGCTAACAGTAGATATTAGTGTGAAAAAAGGAACTGGTAACACTCAGGGGGGGAGGGGGGATACTTCTAACAGTGGGGGAAAACACGAAGCTTAGTGTATAGAAATCCATCAAGAAGTCAAGATGATTGACTTCATTCCTGGCTGTTAAGGATATCTTACAAACTAAGCACACAAAAGGAAGAAACTTATCTGCTCCAAATAGTTTGAAAATTGATTCCCACTGTAAAGATAAGTAAGACTGAAGACAAGATAATTTTATAGGAGATAAACAGGATGCTGACACAAAGTAGCAGTACAACATTTCCCTAGAGAATTTCACAAATAAATGTGACAACACCACATGGCAAGCAAATTAGAGCATGATGTAGACACTACCGCTCAGCTGACAATTTATTTCATTTGCCATAATCCTCATTTGTTGACCTCCTCAAGAAAATGGTACTTTTCAGGTAGGGACTTTGCATGGTGCTTATATTCCTCCGTCGAGAAAAGTGATATTAGCAAGGAAGTAGTAGAAGCCTCAAGTAAGAAGTTCACTTCATCAATTTTGGAGAGGTAAGCCCCAGCCCTCACTATCTCACCTCGACCCAACAGCCTCCTAACTAAAGCATTTAGCATGCCTGAGTTTGGAGTGCATCCACTCTTTTCCATTGCTAAAAATAGATTCTCAAACTCATCAAGCAGCCCTTCTTATGAGATTTTCCATCATTAAGCCATAGGTCACCACATTCGGAACTAAACCATGGGCAGGGATAGCAGTGAACAAATCCCTGGCATCTTTCTTTCTGCCGCCTTTAAACAAAGCATCAATCATAATGGTGAAAGTAATAATGTCAGGTCGAAGATCCTTAGAACCTCCCACTTTCTAGTAAACAGAGACGATACAGGCTTTGCCATGGTCAAGAGCAACCATCAGAACATAGGCTCTGAAGTCTGGACATACATAATCAGGGCCTAGTGGCAAGCCTGCAAGAACAAGCAAAGTGGGATCACCACGTCAAGCCTTTTTAAGTTTACATTCACCCTAACCTTCTCAAATCATTACATAGATAGACTCAATAACCAGTACAGTTTTTTTAGGAAAAAAAAGGAAATATGCTTTGATTAGCCATGTTCTGTTAAAAACTGGACTGATGAACTGCATGAGTGGTCTTGCCTTCAAGCTGCATTCAGCTTATTGGAAGCAATAAGACCAACAATATTATTATGTTAACAAAGAGGGATATGTGTAGAGACTCATAGCACTCTCATACTAGTTTCCACAGAGCATCAAACTTCCATAATGACATCATATTACCATAGATAAATTGAATCACGGTGACATCTTATTACCATATATAAATTGAATAAACGCTAGAAGAATATAAGGAATAGCAATGGTTATGTGCTAGTGAAGAATCCATCCATCCCCAATTAAGAGTTCTTGTGTTTTACAAGTGAGCAAATCCAACCAGTATGTGTTGCACATGTATACATTTAGTTAATGAACTGGGACTGAACATAAGATCGTTTTTTAACTTTAACAGGACAACATTTGTCCAGAGTTTGTTCAAACAAAAAGAAGAACACGGATCATGGCCAGTAAATTAGAAAGAGCAGGAGCCAGACATAATCACTGCAACAGATCTGCCAAGTCACTTTTGAGCAGCTGACTGGAAATCGTCTCATTCACACTATAGACTGGTGGTTGAAGGCGAATAGGGTGACTGAGACAGGACCTGGTTGAGGGGACAATTTGCCAAGTAGCTGGAGCGCGTGGCTGAGGCCCAAGCTGCTCGACAAATTAGTCCCACACAGTAGGCCAGCAACTCCAGGAGCATCGGCTGCGAGCGGCACTCACTTGGCGGGAGGTGCTGGAATGGTGTGGTCGGCAGTGTACCTATGACAGAACAAACGCAGATGAGTGAAGGTAGCCACATATCTGTGGCACTCCTTGGGCCTGTTTGAGGTGATGCTGCGCCACTGTAGTGCACAACTGCACGGCAATGTCCATCTTTTGCTGCCTCATTGCTCTCACTGGTCTCGTACATCGGCTGACCGAGCTGAGAGGCAGGAGGGTCGGTTCCCTGCACATACAGCAAAGCAACATTACACCATTTAGAAACTTTGTTGGTTTGAAATTGGTTAGAAACCATACAATTAAAAGGGCACTGTGCTTTGGCCACCTGCAATTGCATTCTCCATATCTAGAGTTGGAGCAAACTTTTACTTGAAAGAAAATCCCATAGCCACTTTTATTCTCAATTGTTACCTGTCTGATCCTGTAAGCCTGATCTTCCTCGCTCTGGATCAGCCAAGGAAACCTCAAACACTCTGTGCTTTAGACCCTCAGAGGCAATCTGAAAACAGAAGGAAGAGATTGAGATACAAGCAATTCTAATGAGAGCGCAGTGCAGGTGGACCAGAGATGCAGCGTATAACTCAGATAATCTAGTCACCGCTACAAATACATGCATACAGCTAAGGGGTAAGGATACTTATGCAAGTGTCTTGAAAAAAATCAAATGAATATAATGGTGAGTGCAAATTGCAAGTCACATGCATATGATGGTGGTTAGTTGCCATAGTCATAGCAGTGTGCGTTCCATGGAACACAAAGTGAAGGGATGCACACATGCCACGTTTTATGTCTTGGTACTGCTACTCCAGCAGTGCAGTGCACAATCTGAACTGAATGCAAGATCTAAAAAAAAGTTTCTTCCATCAGCATCTATGATTCATTCTCTTGTTTACTTGAAATCCATGATTACTTGAAAAGAAACAAATTGTGGCAATATGGGACTGTACTAGTGTACTATCAAGACATACAAAACAAAAACATGACTAGTTAGGATTGCTATCTTATGCAGTCCCACCATAATCATGTTGTATGCACCACATAAACTTTTAATGCAAAGGAATTCACTGTTTGCTGTGTTTCAGACCAGATTTTTAGCTGACAGCGTTTTGACAGTTACCGCTTCTGATGTCTTGAACATTAGGCTGATTTCAGTAGTTAACCTGTACTATGCCCTAATAATATTATTTTCACCCACTTGTTTATCAGAAAAGAAAATTTACTTACTTGGACTTGTTCAGATAGTGTGTTTGATTCAAAATCCAAAACCTTGAGTGCTCCGCTAACATCGATCCACCACTAGTTTCAGAGAAATATGAAGAAAGCAGGGTCAGCAGAGAGAGGTTCCGGCCAAGGAGAGATGAAGCCCAAGCTAAGCAGCTGCAGTTTGCTCCGTGTCGCCCCTGTACTACTGCTTGTCCGCTTTTCTTGCTGACGCTCCCATGGTCATTCCTCAGAGTTTTACTGTTGTTGCTGCCACCTTCATGAGGATACACATAAGTGGACAATTCTAATGATAGCGATGCAAGTGCAGTGCAGGTGGACCAGCCGCCACAAATATACGTAGGGATAAGGATACGTATGCAAGTGTCTTGAAAAAAATGAAAAGAAAAGGTCTCCTAGCAATATAATATAATGGTGGTTAGTCGTCAGAGTCAAAGCACAAAGGGAAGTGATGCACACATGCCACATTTTATGTCTCAGTACTGCTACTCCAGCAGTGCCGTGCAGAATCTGAACTGAATGCAAGACCAAGCAAAAGTTTCCTCCATCAGCATCTATGATTCATTCTCTTTTTTAGCACTTTCAGTAGGGCCGGAATCCATGATTACATTAAAAGAAAAACAAATTCTGCCAATTTCGGACTGTACTATCAAGACATACAAAACACACAAACATGACTAGTTAAGATCGCGATCTTAGGCATTCCTATCATACTCCTGTTGTATGAACCACATAAAACTTTAACAGCAAAGGAGTTCACTGTTTCCTGTGTTTCAGAACAGAGTAGAGCTGACAGCTTTTGGACAGTTACTGCTTCTGCTGTCTTGAAGATTAGGCTGTTTTCAGTCATTCACCCTATTAGGTCCTAATAATATTGTTTTCAACCACTTGTTTTATCGGAAAAGGAAAATTTACTTACATGGCCTTGTCGAGATAGTGTGCTCAATTCAAATCTGAAACCTTGAGTGTGCCACTAGCATTGATCCACCACTTGTTTCAGAGAAATATGAAGCAGGGTGAGCAGAGGGAGAGTCCGGGCAGGGACAGATGAAGCCCAAGCTCAGGAGCCACAGTTTGCTCCATGGCGTCCCTGCACTACTGCTTTTCTTGCTGATGCTCCCGCGGTCATTCCTGAGAGTTCTACTGTTCTTGCTGGTCATACCTTCATGAGAGGACACAGATAAGTGGACAGGGACACAAAAGGCACGAGAAAAGGTGTGCAAATTGCAAGTCACATGAATATAATGGTGTGCAAATTGTTGAGATAGTGTGCTCGATTCAAAATCTAAAACGTTCTGAGTGCTCCACTAGCATCGATCCACTACTTGTTTCAGAGAAATATGAAGAAAGCAGGGTGAGTAGAAAGAGCTGGTTAAAAAACCTCTCTTGTTGGCAACGAGAGATGAAGCCCAAGCTAAGCAGCTGCAGTTTGCTCCATGTCACCCCTGCACAACCGCTTGTCTGCTTTTCTTGCTGATGCTCCCACAGTCGTTCCTCAGCGTTTTACTGTTCTTGCAGCCACCTTCATGAGAGGATATACATAGGTGGACAGGGGCACAAAAGGCACGAGAAAAGGTAAAACTCATCAAGAACAGATAGCAACAAATAATCAGAACTCTGCTCTCATAGTTTAGCCCAAGTAATCATCAATTCATTATGGACCAAAAAGTATTTCTCAGTGGGAAGGGCAGAAAATTCAGTTTTGAGCTTTTTTTTTTCCTTATTACCTTTTCTCTTGTTCATGCTGTTACGATAGCGACACCAGCTGCTCGAATATGATGCAGTGAACCTGGAGTTCTATTAAGCAATGATCTGAGAGTTTGAAGATGGCTTGGTATGCTTGTATTTCAAGGTCATGCACAAAAAATAATGCCAAACACTCAGGTCTTTGCTAAAACCCCCGCTCCAGCCTCCAGATGCCATCATGAAACCAAACTGCTCCAGTTCAGATAATCAGGATGGTTAGAAGTATTGGCACCATATATGAAGGTCATGATGGGACTTCCTGTTAGGGAAAGTGTTTCTATTGATTTGGGCTAACCCTAAAAGGGTAGCTATATAGGTAACCATACATGGGCCACATGGGCCTAGCCTCATGGGCCTAATACACACACATTCCAACGCCCCCGCAGTCTGAACTACCGGCGCAGCGAAGTTCCAGGCTGAACAAGAAAGAACACACACAGCCCCTCACAGACGCAACTAGCCACTAGTGATGTTGAGGCTGGAGCGAAACTCAGTGAAGGTCGAGGACGGGAGGCCTTTGGTGAAGATGTCCGCGAACTGGGAGGTAGTCGGAACATGAAGGACCCGCACCTCGCCCATGGCCACCCAATCACGGACAAAGTGTAGGTCGATCTCCACATGCTTTGTCCGCTGGTGCTGGATGGGGTTGGTGGAGAGGTAGACCGCACTGACATTGTAGCAGTAGATCAGTGTGCTCCGGGAGGGCGGAGTGTGCAGCTCAGCGAGAAGCTACCGGAGCCATGAGGCCTCAGCCACGTCGTTAGCGATAGCGCGGTACTCCGCCTCGGCACTGGACCGGGAGACCACAGATTGGCGCTTAGACGACCAGGACACCAGGTTGCCGCCTAAGAAGACAGCGTAGCCGGAGGTGGAGCGCCGAGTGTCTGGACACCCCGCCCAGTCAGCATCAGTGTAGACGACGACGTCGGTGGAGGAGGCCCGGTGGAGTAGGAGGCCGTAGTCGAGCGTGCCCCGGAGGTAGCGGAGGAGGCGCTTGAGAGCCGTGAGGTGAGGCTCCCGGGGATCATGCATGTGAAGGCAGACCTGCTGAACTGCATAGGTGATGTCCGGCTGGGTGAAGGTGAGGTACTGAAGGGCACCGGCGAGACTCCTGTATGCAGTGGGGCCAGACACTGGGGGGCCCTCAGCCTCGGACAGCTTGCCCTGAGTATCAACCGGAGTGGAGCAGGGGTTGCAGTCAGTCATCCTAGCCCGCTCCAGGATATCTCGAGTATACTGCCGCTGGTGAAGAAGTAACCCGGCAGGACGGTGCTCAACAGTGACCCCAAGAAAATGGTGGAGCACACCCAGATCCTTCATAGCAAAGTCTTGCTGAAGAGCGGCAATGATCCGGCGGAGAAGTGGCTCACTGGAGGCTGTGAGGACAGTGTCATCAACATAGAGCAGCAAGTATACAGTGTCAGCTCCATGACGGTAGATGAACAGTGATGTATCAGACTTGGCCTCTACGAATCCCAGTGTCAGCAAGAAAGCAGTAAACCGGTGGTTCCACGCCCGGGGTGCCTGCTTGAGGCCGTAGAGAGACCTATTGAGCCGGCAGACCATGTCAGGACGGGAGGAATCAACGAACCCCGCCGGCTGACTGCAGTACACTATCTCGGTGAGAAGGCCATGCAGAAAGGCATTCTTGACGTCCAGCTGATGGACGGGCCATGACCGAGCAAGCGCCAACGAGAGCATGGTACCGACAGTGGCCGGCTTGACCACCGGGCTGAAGGTCCCATCATAGTCGACTCCAGGGCGCTGAGTGAAACCCCGGAGAACCCATCGAGCCTTGTAGCGCTCGAGAATGTCAATAGCCCGACGCTTGTGGGTCCAGATCCACTTGCCGGTGATGACGTTGGAGCCCGGCGGCCGGGGCACCAACTCCCACGTCTGGTTGGCGAGAAGCGCGGCGTACTCCTCTTCCATCGCGCGGCGCCAGTGAGGATCCAACAGGGCGTCACGGACGGAAGAGGGTACCGGGGAGACCAGCGCGTCGCCGGTCGAAGCCTCAAGGGCTTGAGGTGGCAGTGTGCCAGCCGCGTGCCGTGTCACCATCGGGTGAACATGCCGCGGGTGTCGGTGAAGAAGCGGCGGGTGGTAGACCGGCGGTGCACCACGGGCTGGTGGGGACTGCGGCGGTGGTGTCGGTGTCCCCGGCGGAGAAGGGACCGCGAGTGGCGGTGGCCGCGGCCGCGGCCTGCGCTGGTACACCCGTACCGGCGCGGCGAACCACGACGGAGGTTCCAGGGCAGGACCAGGCGACGGTGACCGGCACGGCCCCCCCGGGGCAGTATCAGGGGATGAGGTCCCCAGGTCTGCGCCAATCGGAGAGGTCGGGGCCGCGCCAGAGGACCACAGGCCCGGACCCACCGGGGAGCCGGGACAGGTGGCCGGCAAGGAGCGCGGCGAAGCGGTACCTGCAAGAGACCACGGAAAAGGTGGCTAGACCACCGTGTCAGCGGGAAAGAGGGAGGGGGTCAGGAACAGGAGTGGTGGTGGTGCTGGAGAAGGGAAAGACGGACTCATCGAACACCACATGGCGAGAGATGAGGATCCGTCGGGAGGTAAGGTCAAAGCACCGGTACCCCTTGTGATCCGGGGAATACCCGAGGAAGACACAAATAGTGGAGTGGGGGTCCAGCTTGCGGGAGGAAGTGGCAGCGGTGTTGGGGTAACACGCACACCCAAACACGCGGAGGTGATCGTACCGAGGAGGGGTACCAAAAAGAGCGTGGTGTGGCGTGGGAGCGGGACAGGCAGCGGAAGTGAAAGGATCAAGATGCCCAAGAGGGGGGGTGAATTGGGCTTTTCTAAAAATTAATTGCGAGAATTAAATCCTACAAGCCGGAATTCACCCCTAGTGCCTACTTGTGTTCCTAGAGAGTCTACCGTTAAAAAGTTTTGCACCCTAGTTTCCAATCCTAGTCTAGCATGGCAATTCTAGGAATATAAAACAAGCAATGAAAGTAAGTACGAGAAAGTAATTGCTTGAATGTAAAGGGGCAAGGAACACGGCGATGTTTTTCCGAGGTATCGGAGAGTCGCCACTCCCCACTAGTCCTCGTTGGAGCACCCGCGCAAGGGTGTCGCTCCCCCTTGATCCGCGCAAGGATCAAGTGCTCTCTACGGGTTGATTCTTCGACACTCCGTCGCGGCGAATCACCCAAAACCGCTCACAACTTGAGTTGGGTCATCCACAAGCTCCGTCGGATGATTACCAAACTCCCAATCACCACCAAGCCGTCTAGGTGATGGCGATCACCAAGAGTAACAAGCTAGAACTCTCACTTGACCACAACGAGCCCAAATGAGGAGATGGATGCACACTTGCTACTCTCTAATCACTAGTGAGGAAACTCAAACTTTGATTCTCAAATCTCTATCCTCACTAGAGCTCTTGCACTCCCTTGCACTCTAGAGGGTTTTCTCAGATGTTTGAATGAGCAAGAGACCTCTAAAAGAGGTGGAGGAGTTGTATTTATACACCCCTCAAAGAAAACGAACTGTTACTTTCTGACACGGGGTCACCGGACGCGCCGGTGCAACTGACCGGACGCGCCGGTCGCCCGTAACAGTCAAAACGCGATTTTGAACTGAACCACCGGACGCGCCGGTCAGGGTTGACCGGACGCGTCCGATCGTGCAAGGGTGCTTACTGTACTCGCACCGGACGTGAGGCCGCGTCCGATGCCTGATGACCGGACGCGTCCGGTCCTCTCTGGACCTTACTGGACTGTGACCGGACGCGCCGATCACAGCCAGGTCGTGTCCGACGGGCGTTCTCACAACGTGACACGTGTCCGCCACTGACCACCGCGTCCGGTCCTCGCGAGGACCGCGTCCGGTGGTCAAGGCCGAAACCCTAGCGCGGTAGCGTACTGACCGGACGCGTCCGGTGCTCCCGAAGACCGCGTCCGGTGACTGGAAAACAGCCCGAAACTTCTCGAAACGCGTCGCAACTTCAACAAAGTTGCTTCCAACTGAACTTTGAGCTATTCTAGGGTTACCTAGCGCCAAGTTTAACAAGTGTGCACCACACCTAAACATAGGACTCGCCTAGGTCAAGCTACCCATTCATGCCCCCCTTTATAGTACGGCCAAAAGAGAAAAACGAAGATCCTAACGACTATTCCGAATGTGTCTCAACACCTCGACATCCGGAACTAACCGTCCTTAATCTTGACGTCACTCTTTTGAAAACCGAAACGATTTCCATCAAGGGACACGAATACCACAGTGCTCAAAGCAGTTATCACCTCCATGACCTAACTTACCAAAGTTTCTGCAAAACACACGTTAGTCATGGTAATAGAGTGTTGTCATTAATTACCGAAACCAAACCTTGGGGCCTAAATGCTTTCAATCTCCCCCTTTTTGGTGATTGATGACAACACTAAGTTTCAAATGATTAGAGTGAAGGTTTTCGAGCATGCTTGGTTCACATAAGCAAAAGACAATAAGCATAAAGGGTTAGGAATTGCTTATGTGCTCCAAGCCAAAAGAGTGTACTTCATAAGATAAGACAAAAAGCGTTAGTACACATAAAGATATAGCTCATAAGTAATCGGAGTAAGGCACGGAAGCACAACCTTAGAGCTATAGCTAAAACGGTGACATATAATAATCACGGAGACGGATAACACATTAAGACTCAAAGTTTACGACTCGAAGACAATGTCACACGAATGCAATGCTAAAAATAAACATGATATGCATGAATGTAGCACATGAAAAACGAAAACCGAAAATAAACATGATATGCTTGAATGTAGCACACGAAAAACAAAAACCCACTAACAAACTCCCCCTGAAACTACTCTCTCTCCCCCTTTGGCATCAAGCGCAAAAAAAAACTAATCTAATCTGACGGGGGGACAGACGGAGTCATGTCGGGTGCCGAGGTGCGCGGAGTGATCACGAAGTGAAGTGAATCGCCCTCGGAGTCTGAGCAGCTGTATCCTGTGCCTGGCGCTGTATCTGCTGCTGCTGCTGCTCCTGAGCCTGGGTCAACCTCTCAAGGATAGCCACCATGGCTGGATCTGAGCGGGAGGCTGAGCCAGATCCACCGGCCTCGTGGTCGTGAGACCGAGGAGACCGGTACCTGGGGATGGGCTGGTAGTCCTCATCAGTGCTGTCAGAAGTGACATCCTCAGGTATCTCAGCAGTCTGAGTCTCAAGGTCTGCGAGCTCTGCCTCGGCAAGCTCGTCAACTCTAGCGTCCTGCTCAGCTGCTGTCTCAGGAACGTCTGGGCGCTCACGCTGTCCTGGTGCTGGGGCCTGATCTCTAGTAACAGAGGCCCAAAGCTGTCTGATATCATAATCAGGGAAAGCTGTAGTGGTGTTAGCAATCTCTGCCCTGATCTCTGGTGGCATCTGGATAGCAGATCTGATGATAAAACAAATCCAGTGGGCATAGGGAAGCTGACGGTTACCCTTGAAGCCCTCAGCAATGGTGTCCTCCATCTCACTAAGGATAAGATCCTAGATATCAAACTGTCGCTGTGAAAGGAGGTGGTATACAACCCAAAGCTGCATCCTCGTCAGTCCCTCTCTGTAGCCAAGTCTGGGCAGTAAAGTGCGTCTGAGTATAGCATCCAAGACTCTGGCAAGTGGTGTCAGGCTGGCAGGCGTACGACGTGACCCTTCGCTAAAAGGCTCGCGAAAGCAGGGTCGAACCAGGTCGGTGGGTGACACTGAACCGCCGTGAGGACGTCTGGGAGGTGGAGTCTGCCCATAGCACAACTGATGGATCCTCGTGACAGAAGCAGGTAGTCTGAGGATCTCTCGGGCTCTGGAGCTGTAGAGTCTGTGATCACGGCCTCTGAATGCAAAGTGAATAAACTCATGGGCAGGATCAATCCAAAGAGAAGCATAGAACTCCCTGACCCATGTGCCGCAGTATGCACCTGTCCGTCCAAGAAGATCTGATAAGCCAGGCAGATAGGACAGGTGCGGACGGAGCTGCTCTCCCACAACATCAACCAATGCCTCTAGTCGACACACCCTCTGAGGTCTGAAAGCAATGCCACTGTCAACTAGGGCCCTGTAGAAGTCCTCCTGAAGTGGGGTATAGAAACCCTCTGAAGCTCTGGAATCTCTGACAGGTGGAAACCATCGGCTGACCTCCACAAACCTCAAACTCTTCACCTGACGTGCTGAAGCACCCCTCAGGTCTAAGTGCTCGACCGGGGGTGACCCTCTAACTCTGGGAGGAGGTCGTGCTCCACGACGCTGGCCCTCTGGCCTAGGTGTCACCTGAGTGCGAGCACGTGTGGAGCGGCGACGTGGTGGAGACTGTGCTGCCTGCTCCTCTGTATCCTCAGTGGCCTGTGGAGCCTCAGTGGCCTGGGTAGACTCAGTAGCGGGTGTAGTCTCTGTAGCCTGTGTCTGCTCTGAGGGTGGATCAACTGACATCTGCTCGGGAGGTGCAGTAGCCTCGGTGCCCTCAGTGGCCTCAGTGCCGAGCTGTCGACCTTCAAGATGAAAGCGACGGTCGCCTATGTGTAAGCCACTGCGTCTGCCACCTCTCTCTGCCTGCTCTGCAGCGTCTGCCACGGCCTGAGCAATCTCTGCATCTGACAGTGTCTTCCTCTTCTTCCTGGCTGCAATCTTGATGCGCTTACCGCGCGCAATCTCATCACGACGGGGAGGACTGTTGTCCCCGTCACCAGGAGCACCACCGGCGTTCTTGCAACGCACCATGCTGATCGACTGCCTGAAAACCTCTGTGAGATGATGAACTGACACTCGAGAGGCTTGGCCTCAATCCGTATCCGCAGGCTTGGCCTCGGATTTAGCGAACAGATCTGACCTGACACACCGACTGACTCGCTGCACGTATGGAATAGAGAGATATACTATAAGCACATATATATCTAAAGATACGAAACCCTAGATAGCAAGCACGTGAGATACGAAGTGAAACGTGACGCGAAGCTGTTAGTCGCTGGATTCGCACTCTTGGTAGGAGCTGAATCCTTACTCTCATCGAGAGAGGATGACACTAGGAGTTGGGGCAATTTTCTGGTTTATTTCTCACACAAACTCATACAATGCCATGCCAACCTGAGGGGTTGGGGATACATATTTATAGGGCTGCTAGCCAGCCAAGCATATGCTAAGATGCTGCTAAGATGCTAGTCTAAGATGCTGTCCTAGATGCTAGTCAAGATGCTGTCCTAAGATGCCGATGCTGTCCTAAGATGCTTGTCCTAAGATGCTGTCCTAAAGATGCTAACTGCTGTCCTAAAAGCAGTCAAGGATGCTATTACAAGGACACAAGGACCATGTGTTGCAGTCCCACAAAGACCAGCCACACACGGACTTATTCCTGTCATTCTCCCCCTAAGTCTTGTGTGGCGCCGTCTAGGGAACTCGGACCATCCCAATCCTGGTGCAAAGCTCCTGGAACTTCACTCGCCCAAGGGACTTGGTGAGAAGGTCTGCCAGCTGATCCTGGGTGTTGATGTAGCCGGCCTTGATGCTCCCCTCGTCCAAGCAGCTCCGAATGAAGTGGTACTTGATGCGGATGTGCTTGCTGCGCTCATGGAAGACGGGGTTCTTTGCTAAGGCCAAGGCGGACTTGCTGTCCACCCTGAGCTCCACCGCTTCAGTGTCTCTGCCGAGGAGATCACCAAGCAGTCGAGCGAGCCAGAGCGCCTGAGTCGAAGCGGTGGAAGCCGCTATGTACTCGGCCTCGCAGCTGGACAGGGCCACCACCTGCTGCTTGACCGACTGCCAGCTAACGAGGCACTTGCCGAGGAAGAAGAGGACCCCGCTTGTGCTCTTGCTGGTGTCGATGTCGCCCGCATGGTCACTGTCGCTGTACCCGACGAAGTGTGTCGCGCCAGGACACCTCGGGTAGTAGAGACCGTGGTCGAGAGTCCCCGCAACGTAGCGGATGATCCTCTTCACAGCCTGCTGGTGCTCCGTTGTCGGTCGTTGCATGAACCGACTAACGTAGCCGACGGAGAATGCCAAGTCCGGTCGTGTGTGGGCGAGGTAGCGAAGGCTCCCCACAAGACGCCGGTACTGCGTAGCGTCCACCTCCTCCGTCGTGCTGTCGCGGCTCAGCTTCAGCCTCTCCTCCATCGGAGTGAGGGCTGGGTTGCAGTCGGTGAGCCCAGCTAGCTCAACGATGCGCTTGGCGTAGGCGGTCTGTCGAAGCGTGATCCCGGAGTCATCCTGGTGCACCTCGATTCCCAGGTAGAAGGAGAGAGACCCCAGATCACTCATCTGGAAGGTGGCCTTCATCTCTTCCTTGAAAGCCGCCACCTCCGCCTCCTTGGTGCCGGTGATCACCAAGTCGTCGACGTAGACACCCACCAGCAGGGCCTTTCCTCCGTTGCCCCGCCGGTAGATGGCCGCCTCGTGCGGGCTTTGCTCGAAGCCCATCCCCTTCAGCGTGGAATCCAGCTTGGCATTCCACGCCCTCGGTGCCTGCCGCAAGCCATAGAGGGCCTTGCGCAGGCGAAGCACCTTGCCCTCCTTGCCGGGAATCGCAAATCCCGGCGGTTGATGCACGTAGACCTCCTCCTTCAAGTCGCCGTTAAGGAACGCCGACTTGACATCCATGTGATGGACACGCCAGCCCTCCTGGGCAGCTAGCGCAAGGAGGAGTCGCACGGACTCCATCCGTGCAACGGGCGCGAAGGCGTCGTCGAAGTCGATTCCTTCTTGCTGGACGAAGCCGCGCGCCACCAGACGCGCCTTGTGCTTGATCACCTCTCCGGTCTCATCCTTCTTGAGCTTGAAGACCCACTTGAGAGAGATGGCGTGGTGGCCGGCTGGAAGATCGGCCAGCTCCCACGTCTTGTTCCGCTCGACGGCGTCCATCTCCATCTGCATCGCGGCACGCCATGCCGCGTCCCTCTCCGCCTCGGCGAAGGAACGAGGCTCGCCATCGTCCTGTGCGAGGTGCAGCTCCGCCTCAAAGTCATGCTGTGCCAGTCCAGGGACCGGCTGCTCGCCGAGGAGGTTGTCCACGGTACGGTAGCGCAGAGGCTCGCCGCCGTGGTAGGCGTCGATGCGATCCTCGTCGTTGGACAGCGGAGTGGCGAACTCCACTGTGCGCTGCTCGTCGTGGGCCGAAGCTGCCGGTGCCGAGCCTGAAGAGGTAGGGTCCGGTGTAGGAGAACGAGGCGTGGCCGGCGATGCTGGTGGTGGACTCGCCGGAGCCTGTGGACTTGCCGGAGCTGGTGGTGGCGGTGGTGAAGGACTCGCCGGAGCTGGTGGCGAACGAGGTGGTGGGGTAGGCGAGCTCGGTGAGGACGAGCTGCTAGCTCCCCCCGCCTCCTTGAAGTGGACGTAGTCGACGACGAAATCGCTGGTCGTCGGAGTCGAGTCGTCATCCACCATCTTGCCCCACGTCCAGCTTCGCCCCTCGTCGAACGCGACGTCACGCGTGATGCGCACGCGCCGTGTCGCAGGGTCGAGGACGCGGTAGGCCTTGGCGCCCTCCGCGTAGCCGATGAAGACCCCTGGCGTGCTCCGGTCGTCGAGCTTGCCGACGTGGTTGAGCTCCTTGACGAAGACCAGGCAGCCGAAGACGCGAAGGTGGCTCACCGCGGGCTTGCGCCCGTGCCAGGCCTCGTATGGCGTCTTGCCGTCGAGGGCCTTGGTGGGGGAGCGGTTGAGCAAGTGGACGGCAGTCATCACCGCCTCACCCCAGTAGATCGCCGGCATCCCTCTCTGCTTGAGGAGGGCACGGGCGGTGGCCACCACCGTCTGGTTGCGGCGCTCGACGACGCCGTTCTGCTGCGGAGTGTACGGCGCGGAGAAGTGGCGGTGGATCCCCTCATCGGCGCAGTACGCCGCGAACTCGGCCGCCGTGAACTCGCCGCCGTTGTCCGTGCGTAGGACCCGAAGCTTGCGGCCGCACTCCGCCTCCGCAGCAGCTTGAAGGTGCTTGATGGCGTCCGCTGCGGCTGCCTTGGCGTCGAGCAGGACAGCCCACATGTAGCGGGACACGTCGTCGACGAGGAGGAGGAAGTAGCGCCGGCCTCCAGGTGTAGCCGGTGTCACGGGGCCACAGAGGTCACCGTGTACGAGCTCCAGCTTCTCCTTGGCGCGGAAGCTCGCCTGGCGGGGGAAAGGGAGCCGCCGCAGCTTGGTGAGGACGCAGGTGTCGCAGAATTGCTCCACGTGGTCGACGTGCGGCATGCCCCGCACCATCTCCTTGCTGCCGAGCTGCCTCAGGGCCTCAAAGTTGAGGTGCCCAAAGCGCTCGTGCCACCTCCACGCGTCGTCGTCGCGGCGGGCTGCAAGACACAGAGGTTGCGCCACCTGTGCGTGAAGGACGTAGAGGCGGTTGCTCCTGTTGACCTTGACGAGGAGCCGGTGTCGATGATCCCAGATGCGCAGCACCCCGTGCTCGATCTCCACGCGCGATCCGCTCTCATCCAGCTGTCCCAAGCTGATGATGGAGTTCCTCAACGCGGGGATGTAGTAGACACCGGTGAGCAGCCTGTGCTCGCCAGTCTTGGCGACGAAGACGACAGAGCCGACGCCCTTGATCTCCACAGCGGAGGCGTCGCCGAACTTGACGGTGCCTCGAACGCTTGGGTCGAGCTCGGTGAAGAACTCCCGCCGTCCGGTCATGTGGTGGGTGGCGCCGGTGTCAAGGCACCACCCGTCGGTCTTGTCATTGCCGGAGCTGTCGTCGAGGAGGGCGTGTGCTTTTGGCTCGTCAAGGTGGAGGAGAGCCGTTGCGGCCGGTGCCGCTGGAGGTAGTTCGATGCTCGCATGAGCAATGAACAAAGCCGGCTGCTCCTCCTCTTCCGCCTGCGCGACGTGGGCCTGGCCGCGTCGTGGCTGTCGACAATCCTTGGCCCAATGACCAAGCTTGCCGCAGTTGTAGCAAGGGTCGCCTCGTGCTGGCTTTTGCTTGCCAGCGGCGCCGCCCTGGGCGCCTCCACGATCATCACCCTCGGCACGTCCTCGCGCCCCTGCCTGGGCGTCTTTGCGCGGCTTGCCACGCTTGCCACGCTTGCGGCCGCCTGTCGTGGAAGAAGGCTCCCCCTTCTTCCTGTCACCTTGGCCGGCAGCCCACTGCTCCCGAGTGAGGAGGAGCTTCCCGCCAATGGTGACGGGTCCCGAGAGGCGCTGTGGTTCATCGCCGTCAACGACCTTGAGGCGACCCAACGCCTCCTCGATCGTCATCGTGGAGAGGTCCAGCAGAGACTCGATTGAGCGAGCCATCTGCTTGTACTTCTCGGGGACGCAGCGGAAGAGCTTCTCAACAGCTCTCTCCTCGCCGTAGGTGTCGTCGCCGAACTGCACCAACTTCTGCAACAGAGTGTTGAGACGGAGAGCAAAGTCATCAACGTCCTCACCTGGCTTGAAGGCCAGGTTCTCCCACTCCTTGCGAAGTGCCTGCAGTGTGGACTTGCGGGCGCGGTCGCTGCCGATGCGTGCTGCAGCGATGGCGTCCCAAGCCTCCTTGGCAGTCCGCTTGCTGGTAAGCGAAAACTGCATCTCGGGCGGGACTGCAGCAATGAGAGCATCCAGCGCCCGTCGATCTTGGTCGTAGTCGACGTCGCCGTACCGGACTGCATCCCACATATGCCGCACCTGGAGCTTCACCCTCATCACCGCAGCCCACTCAACGTAGTTGGTCTTGGTGAGGGTAGGCCACCCGCCGCCGGGGCCGACGTCCCTGACGACAGCCTGGTACTCGTGGTGACCACGGTACCGAACCGGGGAGAGAGAGCCGCGCTGCCTGTGAAGGCCGCGCTCTCCGTCGACTCGTCCGCCGCCGGGGCCGACGTCCCTGACGACAGCCTGGTACTCGTGGTGACCACGGTACCGAACCGGGGAGAGAGAGCCGCGCTGCCTGTGAAGGCCGCGCTCTCCGTCGAACCGTCCGCCGCCGCCATGCGCGCCTCCTCCAGGAGCGCCACCACCGTGCGCGCCTCCTTCAGGAGCGCCGCCGGCGTGTCTGCGCCTGTCGGGGCTGCCGCCGCGCTCGTGAGCGTGCACGGCTGCCCACTGCGCCGCTCGCCCTCGCGATGCCTCCCTCTCCAGCAGCTCGAGGTCCGCGTCGGCGCTGTCATCAGCAGCGATGGAGCTGCTGTTGCTGCCGCGTAGAACCTCGACCTCCGCTGCTGCTGCACGCGCTGCATCCGCCGCCGCCGCTGCTTCCACCTCCGCTCTAGCTGCTGCTACCGGCTGCGGTTGGGGCTGCTGCGAGGCCGGGGAAGGAGAAGAGCAAGAGATGCTCAGGCTACAGGATAGTACGGCTCTGATACCACTTGTTAGTCGCTGGATTCGCACTCTTGGTAGGAGCTGAATCCTTACTCTCATCGAGAGAGGATGACACTAGGAGTTGGGGCAATTTTCTGGTTTATTTCTCACACAAACTCATACAATGCCATGCCAACCTGAGGGGTTGGGGATACATATTTATAGGGCTGCTAGCCAGCCAAGCATATGCTAAGATGCTGCTAAGATGCTAGTCTAAGATGCTGTCCTAGATGCTAGTCAAGATGCTGTCCTAAGATGCCGATGCTGTCCTAAGATGCTTGTCCTAAGATGCTGTCCTAAAGATGCTAACTGCTGTCCTAAAAGCAGTCAAGGATGCTATTACAAGGACACAAGGACCATGTGTTGCAGTCCCACAAAGACCAGCCACACACGGACTTATTCCTGTCAGAAGCTACCTCGGATCGACGAGACGACGGTGAAGGGACGCGGTGACCTAGTTCGCGAGAAACCCCGAGATCGGCGATCGAGCACTGAAACGACCAATCGAGATATGCAATGGAGGGTTACGGTCAACGGTAAGCCCTAACGAAGAAATTGAAAGGACTTGAATGAAAGGCGGAATCGAGACGATACCTCGACAAACCCTAGAAACCCTAGGTTAGGGTTAGGGTGAAAAACGAAGAAATCTTCGGGCACTGAGAGCTAGGGCACGCAGGGGGAGAAGCTGCGGGCTGCAGAGGAGCACAACGCGGTGGAGGGCGACCGGCGGTGAGGTGGGCACGCGTGGGCGCGGTGGATTACGGCGGCGCGGCGAGGATGACGCGCGGCGGTGGCGCGCAGCTGGCAGAGGCGCGGGCGCGTGCGAGGACAGGGAGGCGCGGCAGGGCACGGAGGAGTCGCCGGAGAGGAGGAGGACGGCAAGGACGCGGCAGCTCCGGCGAAAACGGCGGTGAAACGGCGGATTGGGGTTGGCGGCGGCGGAAATCGCGTGCGGTGAAGAAAATAGATGAAGACGAACGGTTTTTATGAGGGGTTGAGATCCGCACGGTATGCTATCACCGGACGCGGTGGTCAATATGACCGGACGCGGTGGTGCAGCGTCCGGTCACACTCCAGTAAGCGCCTGGAGTGACCGGACGCGTCCGGTGTGGACTGGCCGGACGCGGTCAGAGTCCGGTCGCTGAGTGCTCGGGAATTCATCGCGGAGCACCGGACGCGGTGGTGGTAGCCGGGACCGGACGCGGTGGTCGTCAGAGGCGCGTCCGGTGCAGCGTCCGGTGCCAAGGTCTGGACTTTGTCTTCTGGATGACCGGACGCGCTGGTGGACGCCGGGACCGGACGCGGTGGTGAAGCATCACTGCGTCCGGTGCAGCGTCCGGTCCAGCGTCCGGTCGCTGTTCTTCGCCATTCTTCGTTCCGAACTTCGACGCGACTTCTCCCAATCAAGTTCCAATTCAAAGAGACTCAAATAAACACCAATTGGAACCTGATATGAGTGACCTCACTCAAACCCTCAAATTTTTTAAAATATTTTGCATTAGGCTAGTATTATTTTTATGAAAATAGGCAATAAACACCCGAGGAGCAACGTATGGCCATGCAATAGAGTTTTTGGACCTTTAGGAGCGTCAAAAGCTCTCTCTATTCATGGACGAACACAGAGGTTGCTCAAAGCTAAACCGAAAAGAAACGACAAACAAACAACCATGCATATGCAATGCAATACAAGAAAGTAAAGCTAGGTTGCTTGTCAAGTTTGATCCACGGTTAGGCTTCTTCACTCCTCCGAAGGAGGGTTATCGTAACCGTGTTAGCCAAGCTCTAAATGCATTGCGATAAAGTAAACGTGACATATGATACAATGTAATGCAAGGGACAACACGCGCTCATTTTTTAAAGTTACTTGAATCAAGCACATTAAGTTCACTTCTTAGCCTACAAAAGGTAGCCTCGTCCAAAGGTTTAGTGAAGATATCCGCTAATTGATTTTCACTTCGTACACCTTCTAGTGATATGTCATTTTTAGCAACGTGATCTCTTAGAAAGTGATGGCGGATATCAATGTGCTTGGTGCGAGAGTGTTGTACCGGATTGTTAGCAATTTTAACGGCACTTTCATTGTCACATAAAAGTGGCACCTTTTCAAGAACAACTCCATAGTCTAGGAGGGTTTGTTTCATATATAAGATTTGTGCACAACAAGCCCCCGCGGCAATGTATTCCGCCTCGGCGGTGGACAAAGCCACACTATTTTGCTTTTTAGATGACCAAGATACTAAGGATCTCCCAAGCAAATGGCATCCTCCGGATGTGCTTTTTCTATCAATTTTGCAACCGGCATAATCCGAGTCGGAATAGCCAACTAGTTGGAATCTAGCTCCTTTGGGATACCATAGACCAATGCTTGGGGTGTGCTTAAGATATCTTAGGATTCTTTTTACGACACTTAGGTGAGGTTCCTTAGGGCACGCTTGAAAGCGAGCACACATGCACACACTAAACATGATATCGGGCCTAGATGCGGTAAGGTACAACAAGCTACCAATCATAGAACGGTAGAGAGTTTGATCAACCGGTTTACCTCCCTCTTCTAGGTCGAGATGTCCATTTGATGGCATTGGGGTCTTGATTGGCTTGCATTCTTCCATCTTGAATCTTTTGAGAAGATCCTTGGTATACTTTTCTTGAGAGATGAAAATCCCTTCTCTCATTTGCTTGACTTGAAAACCAAGGAAGAATGTGAGCTCACCAATCATTGACATCTCGAACTCCTTCGACATCAATTCACCAAACTCCTTGCAATAATCTTCATTTGTTGACCCGAAGATGATATCATCAACATACACTTGACAAATGAAGATCTCCCCATTAAGCTTCTTGGTGAATAGTGTGGTGTCGACCTTTCCGATGGTGAAGCCCTTCTCAATGAGGAAGTCCCGGAGGCGCTCATACCACGCTCTAGGGGCTTGTTTGAGCCCATATAGCGCCTTGGACAACCTATAAACATGATTAGGATATCTAGGGTCTTCAAACCCGGGAGGTTGATTGACATAGACTAGTTCATTTATAAAGCCATTTAAGAATGCACTTTTCACATCCATTTGATATAATTTCATATCATGATGTGATGCATATGCGAGGAGGATACGAATGGCTTCAAGTCTTGCAACGGGTGCAAAGGTCTCTCCAAAATCAAGGCCTTCAACTTGAGAGAACCCCTTTGCAACTAGTCTTGCCTTGTTCCTTACTACTATGCCTTGGTCATCTTGCTTGTTTCGGAACACCCACTTGGTTCCAATGACTCTTGCACCTTTAGGATGCTCTTCAAGTGTCCACACTTGGTTGCGGGTGAAGTTGTTCAATTCTTCATGCATGGCATTCACCCAATCCGGATCTTGAAGAGCTTCTTCTACATTCTTAGGTTCAACACAAGAGACAAAAGAGTGATGTTCAACGAAAGAAGCTAGCTTTTGAGATCGAGTCATTACTCCCTTTGTAGGATTCCCTATGATGAGTTCTTGTGGATGAGCTTGAAGTAGAGGTGAGTTTCTTCTATCAATCACTTGAGGGGGTGGATGGGGAGCACCAACATCTTGGGCTTGTGCCTCCGCTTGTTCATGAGAGACATAGGTATCTTCATTTTCAACTCTCTCATTCTTGTCATCATCTTGAGGCACACGTGATGAAGATGGTGGATCAATGATTTGCACATCATCTTCATCATCTTTTGGCTTGATGTCTTCCACGGGCATGTTTTTCATGGCCTCCCTCAAGGGTTCATCACCTACATCATCACAATTCTCAATTGCTCCTTGGGAGCCGTTAGATTCATCAAATTCCACATCATATGTTTCTTCAACCAAACCGGTGGCATGGTTAAATACTCTATATGCTTTGGACTTTGATGAGTAACCGACAAGAAAACCAATATTACAACGTCTTTGAAACTTCCCTAGGTGTTGACGCTTCTTGTAGATATAGCATTTGCAACCAAACACCCGAAAGAATGAGACGTCCGGCTTCTTCCCATTAAGCAACTCATAGGGGGTCTTGCCAAGAAACTTTTGGAGGAAGAGGCGATTTGAAGCATAGCATGCGGTGTTGATTGCCTCGGCTCAAAACTTTTCCGGAGTATTGTACTCATCTAACATTGTTCTTGCAAGGGTGATCAAAGTCCGGTTCTTTCTCTCAACTACACCATTTTGTTGAGGAGTGTAGGTTGAAGAAACCTCATGCTTGATTCCAATTTCATCACAATAAGCTTCAATGTTGGTGTTGTCAAACTCTTTGCCATTGTCACTTCTAATCTTCTTTATCTTGACTTCGAATTCATTTTGAGCTCTCTTTGCAAACTTCTTGAAGCAACTTGCCACTTCGGATTTGTCATGAAGGAAGAAGGTCCATGTATATCTTGAGTAGTCATCCACTATCACAAGACAATAGAGATTACCACCCAAGCTCTTGTATGTTGTAGGCCCAAACAAATCCATGTGTAGAAGTTCTAACACTCTTGAGGTTGACATGAAAGCCTTGGTGGATGAGTGTTTGCAACTTGTTTGCCCGCTTGACATGCACTACAAGGTTTGTCCTTTTCAAACTTCACATCCTTCAATCCTCTTACTAGTTCTTTCTTCAATAGCTTGTTGAGAGTGCTCATTCCAACATGTGCAAGCCTCCTATGCCAAA